>AWUE01017737.1:0-67458 GCA_001974825.2 Corchorus olitorius | reverse complement strand
GGGCATTTTTGGAAAGAGATAAAACTGTGTCCTTCCGACCGGGAAGGGACCTTTTTGGAAAGAGATATTGAAAACTGGGACCTTCCGACCAGGAAGGGGCGTTTTTGGAAAGAGATAAAACTGTGACCTTCCGACTGGGAAGGGGCATTTTTGGAAATGAAAACGGGGACCTTCCAACCAGGAAGGGGCAATTTTGGAAATGAAAACAGGGAGCTTCCAACCAGGAAGGGGTATTTTTGGAAAGAAAGAAAACTGTGACCTTCCGACCGGGAAAGGGGCTTTTTGGAAAGAAAGAAAACTAGGACCTTCCGACCGGGAAGGGGCATTTTTGGTATAAATGAAAATAGGGACTTCCAACCAGGAAGGGGCATTTTTGGAAATGAAAACGGGGACCTTCCAAGCAGGAAAGGGCATTTTTGGAAATAAAAACAGGGACCTTTCAACCAAGAAGGGGCATTTTTGGAAAGAAAGAAAACTGTGACCTTCCGACTGGGAAGGGTCCTTTTTGGAAAGAAAGCAAACTGGAACCTTCCGACCGGGAATGGGCATTTTTTGTATAAAAGAAAATAGGGACCTTCCAACCAGAAACCAAAACTTTAGATAAAAGATTCAATCTTTCACTTTAAAAATCCAATCTTTATTCACAAATTACTCAAAAATTCTACCTTTTCCTCAAAGATTACACTTTTATTTACAAATTACTTTAAAATTTTCATCTTTTAACATGAAGATTATATAAATCAATTAAAAGTTTCATTTTTTAGCTCAAGATCACATTTTCATCACCCAACACTCATAAAAATTCCAATTTTTAACTAAAGATTTAATTTTTATTGTAAATCTAATCTACAGAGGATCAAATTGAACACACAGTGAATCCATAGGGACTTAATCGAATCAAATATCACATAGGAGGATTTATATAAACTGAAATACAAGCTATTAGACCTGATTGATTTAGAATAAGGACTAAATTAAAAGGATTAAAAGATACTCACCAAAATCAACAAAAAAGCCGAATCTTTTGGGTTTAAAACCCTAAGCTGCGTCTTCTTCTTCTTCAACTCAACCCTAGCCGCCCTCTCTCTGCAAACTCTCCCTTATTCTAATGCAGACACTCCCTCTCTACTGTTAACGATGGAACCATCCTCCTCCATCGATCAATCCAAAAAAAGCAAAAGGGACCTCCCTTTTTTCGAAACCCGAATCCTAGACACCTAACACCGAACCTTACACTGTAAAGAAGCTATTTTCAAACCTTCATACAAACAGAAAATGGAAGTCTATGGAAACTCGAAGCAAGGAGTTAGCTTTTGAAGAAGAGTTCAAAGAAAAAGAATCAAACAGGGGACTTGAGGCTCCCCTCACGGCTTGGGATGAAATCCCAGAGCTAGGTAAGCTTTTCCATGAAATCTTCCCTCTGTTGTTTCTTTATTTTCAAAAAAACCAATCCGAAAAAAAACTATGAACTCCCTATAATTTTTGCCTTTACTGATGAAATTTGCTATGAACCTAGAAAACTAAAACCCTGACTGCTCTCTCCTTTTTTTTTGGCACGGTTTTTTCTGGAAAAAGATGAATTTGCTCCCTTTTTTTTTTTTTGGAAGCTGTCTTCCTCCCCTTTCTTACCCTACCAGATGATGGATTTATATCCCAAGTGCTAAGAACAATCTCACGGGTTTGCCTCCCATCTGACGATCCTCCCTTTTCACCAATTTTGGTTATTCTCAATTTTTCTAACAAAATTTGTTCTTGGACTGTTGTGCAGGTGGCATCTTCCCATTCCAAGCCGCTAACCCAGTTTGATTTTGCTCTCTGGCAAAGTTCCTCACGTGCTTCCTTTCTTCTGTCTCATTTGCATTTCAATAGCAATTGAGGCTTGGCTGTACATTTGCACTCAAGACACGTTATGCTCAGAATATGGTTAGAGTATGCCCTTCCCAATGTGAATATGTATCCATGCTATACATACTATTGGATGGTTTAAAATAAATGAAATTAAAAAGAGCTAAAAAAGTGTAATGGATTTGGTTCCTTGGTGATGTGCCATCTCCATGGAGAGTGTTTGTCTTTGGTAATGCCATTTCCCATTTGTATGCATGATGAGTGGATGGATGAAAACTAATTTAGCAACATGACAATTTCAATCTTTCTTTTGCTGCTACTGCTACCTAATGTTAATGGATTTGGTTGTCTTTGTTTGACAGGGGTCTTAACCAAGGGAAACGAGGACAAGGGGCTTGGTGTTGTGAGTTTTTGCAAACTCAATATCATCAAAAGCTACGTGGAATCACAATTGGGACTTGCTTTGTATTTAATAAACAAAAAAATGTAAATGCAAGTGGCTTTACTTTACCTTGTATAAGCAACACGCCTGAGACCAAAATCCCTTTATCTTATAAGCTTGTAAATTTCTATTCTTTTGCACTCAGTAAGTTGTAAATTAGGGATGTTTTATTTGCAGAAAAAAGTTTCTATTTATTATTTTTTAGTCTTATTACCTTAAAGCTTCCGAACTCTAAACTTAAGATTCCTAATTGAATTGATATTAAACAAATTAGACTAATCAAAAAGTGAACTAGTATCCTATTACTTTAATTAGATGACATAAAGTAATTGTCCAAGCTTTAAGGCTAAAAGTTCAAATAGGTGTCTAACCTTTAGGGAAAAGGTCATTTAAGGGCCTAAAGTTTGGAAAAGGTCAAATAGGTGCCCAAACTATTGAATCTGGGCTATGGGCTAATTAAGTCCAAACTGTTAGATAGGATGGAGCGTGTTTTACACGAATAGTTAAGAGTGCGTCATAATTTTAGATTACGACACGTGGCTCCTGAAATTTCACAACCATCAGATTAATTTAGTTAGATGATGACATGTGGCAAACAACAAAACTATAACCGTTGGTTTTATTTTTATTTAATTAATTAATTATTTATTGCTAAATAAATCATATCAAATTAGGGTTTGATTAATTATTAAAAAAAATAAGATAAAAACAAATATCTTTCTCTAATCTTTTCTCTGGTTTCCCAGTTCACTTCCCACCATCATAATCTTACCCAAGCCGCCGGCCATAAGTCTTCATCATTTCTTTTTTTTTTTTGAACTCCTATTCTTTACAAAACTTAGATTCCTTATTGCTTCACAAACGTGATTTCTGTTGCCCGAATGTTGATGCTAGTTCATACTCCTCTCTAATCTTGATGCTGGTTCAAAATTGTTGCCTTCTCCCTTTTATTCTGTTTTTGTTAGATTCTTTTCCATTTTTCTATACATTAGCCATATTAAAACTCTATTGTTGTTGTTGTTGCTGCCACTTTTTATAATTTCATTATAAATTCATTATTATTTGTGGAAAGGGATTTTAGATCTTTTATAACAAAGAAAAGTATGAGAAGAAAAGAAGGAAAATGGTAAAGGAAATTCGGGTTGTTCTTCACTTCCATAAGGGCACCGCTTTTGCTTCTGTGCTTGTTTTCTAAATCTCACGTTTCTGCTTTTCTCCATTCTTTTAGTTTTCTTTCGATTTACTGTCATTATGTTTCCTTTGAGCGAACATAAGTGAAGAAGAAACCCAAGGTTTTTTAGTTGTTTTTTTTTTTAAATTTGTTGGGGTTCAAAATGGCAGTCGGTAGAGAACGACGGAGGTGCGGTGGATCTGGGCCGATATCGATGGAGGTGCGGTGGATCTGGGCCGATATCTGGGTTTGGAGGTTGTACCCTTTGAATGTTCTAAACAAAATATAAATTAAAATTATATATTATATATACTATTAATTGTTTTAATTAAAAAAATTGATTAAAAATAGAAAAATATTTAAAAAATTGATGTTATACCTCTGTTAGAATTAACGGAGCGTGTAGAACAAACGCGTTCTAAATAAACGGTTTAGACTTATTTGGCCCAAATCGAAAAGGTTGGGAATGTATTTGACCATTTTAAAACGTTAGGCCCTTAAATGACCTTTTCCCTAAAGGTTAGGCCCCTATTTGAATTTTTAGCCAAGCTTTAAAGGAATAGAAATTTAGAGAACTAATTTAAAAAGATTTCAACTAGAAATTTGGGAAAATTAAGGGGTTTTAGATAAAAATTGACCCATGAATCCAAAAATCCAAACAATTCTAGAAAGAAAAAGCAAATTGGAGCCAACAAGATAACATGAATATGGCCTAGTCAAAAGGGAGGCAAGCCCAAGATCAATTCTTAATGAAATGACCCAAAGCTAAATAATCCATAATAGCAAAGAGGGCCCAACAATTAAGATCAATTTTTTTTAGGTTTTAATCCTGAAATGCAATAAAGATGAATTAGCCAATCCAATCCTTAAATGACGCTAATGCAAATTAAGAGATAATTTAATCTGAATTAAAGGATATAGGCCAAAAACGGGTGTCTACAATCCTCTGGTCAAACTCCAACTGCTGCACCCGAACTTCCAGTGGACTTCCCATACTTCCTCAATAGTCCTAGACTTCTGACTAAACCTCCTACAGAACAAGGCCTGAATAAGTAATATTTACAAGTGATCTTGATGTACAATCCATTTACGCAAGAATGGAACTGACTGTTAAATGGCTGTATGATCATATGTACAAATGAATGTTATGAGAATGTGCAACATGACATGGCAATCTATATTGATAAAAAAATGAATGACAAGGATATGCATGATCAATTATAAAATATATGAATGCATGAGAATGCGAAAATGATGTCATGATATGTAAAGATGAAACCTGCAACACAAATAGGTTATACAGATGCAGGTGCAAAAAGGTAAGACAGAAGGGAAGAAATAAAAACTCGTTGGTAATTGAACATAAATATGAACAAATAGCTGGCAATCAGAAAGAAAAATCATGCCCCTTCTTTCATTGATCAAAATATATTTCGCCAAAAAACACTCGGACTGTGACTTCTTTGGGGCAGGTTAGTCCATTTATCGAGTTTACTCTCTGTACGGTCCTTTTTTGAAAAACAAGAAGTAAGGATAAGAGGTGTTCCTTATGTGTACCTAATACACACAACCTCACGGGTTTGGCTCTACCTAGGCTAAAAGCCGCTCCACTATATGTCGGGTGAAGGTTCACCTAAAGGTTCCAATTCAACCCCACTAGCATCCATTGTTGTGCTAATAGAATTTCCTTGGGTGGAGGTTTTTTGCACAACCTGCACGGGGACAAACGAGTCCCACGAAGACTTGCTATTATAGCCCCCAAAACTAGGGTATGCCCGGGTCTCAGGCGATCTTGCGCATGAATGCAAAAAGTGAAGTGTGTGAAGAAACGACTTACCATTACCCTAAAACTAAACTTGGCAGATCTAGTAACTAATAACAACAGAAAACAAAAGAAGCAACACAAAATAGGGGTGAGGCAAACAGATATATACATGGAAAGCGGTAGAGATGCAATGCACAATAGAAGAACATCAAGAAACCATTTTATTAAACCCTAGATCTTGATTTGACTAAGTGAGGTTTGACTCTCTAAAATTCCCCAGTGGAGTCGCCAAGCTGTCGAAACGTTCGGATCCGGGGAACGCTGCCGAAACGACTTATAAAATGAGGAATCACCACTAATCTTTTTTCTAGGTGTGATTAGCCACCTACCGAACAGCTTAATGAGGTCTCAAGCTTGGCATGGACCCACTAAACCTAAGGTCCGGTCTCGTCACCTGAATCTAGATTCGGGAGTCTGTTACATTTGGGGAAGGATTAGCACCCCCAAATATCCGTCAAATGACGGTACCTCTAGTCTAACTAATCTAATGAGTCTGAAATAAAATGGTTGCTTTTATCTTGATCTTAAAAAAAAGGTTATAAAAGAAAAACAAAAATCACTTTTCTTAAAACGAGTTTAGATGTCGAGAGTTTTGAAGAATACAGTCGAACGATCATCGATTGATTCCTCCTTCAACCCTCTTTTACTGTTTGTTTTCTTGTTGAATCCTCCACACTGGAAGATATTTTGAAAAGACGTGTCAAAACGTTTTTATTTTAGATTTTTTTAGAAAACTTGATTAATTTTATTAATTTGCCAAAAAAATCCTTTTTAAAACTTAAAGAAAACCCACTTTCGGATCAAAGTTTTAATTTTTCGAATTAAGATTAACCCAGAAAGATTTAATAACCCATTTCCGAGTTAATTTTAATCTAAAAATCCGATCTTTGAATCAAAGACTTGATTTTCATATTAAGATTAACCTAAAAAGACCTAATGATCAATTTCCAAATTAATTTTAATCCAAAAATCAAACTTTTAATTCAAGGAATTAATAAACTATTTTCTTTTTGAAAACTTACCTTGAAAACATCTTGAATTTCCATTTTTTTGAAATTTTTTGAAAACTGAATAGGAGAACATAATTAAAAACATTTTTGAAAATACTTTTTATCACATCCTTTAATTTTCCGATTTCTCTATTTTTTATGCCTTTTCTTTTCCCTTTTTTTAACCTAAATATTTTCTCATGCATGTATGGAATGATGAATGCAAAGTCTGGTTTATTAGTTGATTAATAAAAAGGAGTTTACTTGAATTGATCTTCACGAACCTAGCCCGGCCCTCCGGGGATATTCGTAAAGATCATTCAATCTCGGAGCGAAATCTTGAGAGGTCGTGCTCATGCACCTTTAAGCTAAAGGGTGAAAATAGCAACTTAAACTTAAACTTTAACATGAAAATAGCAACTTAAACTTTTTAGACATAAATCTTCACCAAAATAAATCATTAAAGCAAAGATGATGAAGAAAAATATAATCCATCATATTTTATTAACCAAAGACCAAGCTTTTTGAATAAAAATCTAAACTTTTAACAAAATCATCACTTTAAAAATCAAACCACCACCATAACAACATAAATTCATAGAAATTAATTAAAAGAAACTTCATCAATCATAAAATTGGGAACCAACTTAAATATATAAGGCAAACAAGCCCTAAATCGCATAAATGGGTATCATAAAGGGGTCAATTGAAAGGAAAAGAAAATTTACCTGTTCAAAACGGTGCCGTTTTGGTAAAAGGACCCCTTTCTATCAAAGTTCCGCGTCTTCTTCCTCGTTCACTTCTTTCTTCCAAAAAAAAAAAAACCTAGCTTCTCTATCTGCAACTCCCACTTCAATCATTCAAAGCCGTCGCTTCCCCAAAAACAGTTGAAACCAAGAGCAAAAAAAGCAAAGTGATGCTTGAACTAAATTTCGTTCATTCACTACCAGGCCTTCTTTTTACTCTTGTTTCTTTTCCTTTTTGAAAATTCCAAGAAAGAGGGAGAGAGAGAGAGATATCAAGAACCCTAATTTCCCCAATTTCTTTCCCCAATCCTCTATTTCTCTCTCTAGATTTTCGGTTCCCCCATTCGTCCCCTTAAAAAAAAATCCTAGGCCTCCCCAACAACCAAGCATTTAAAGGGTGAAATCAAAATCACTTTTTTTGTTCGATCTATGCCCTGCCTTTATCTAACGGTTTTTTCTTTTTTTTGTATTTTTCCTAATAATAATTTTTTTTGGAGCAGGTGGAAACAATAAGGGATGAGGATGAGACTTAGTGAGCTGTCAAGGTAAGTCAGCCAACTATTTTATTGGATTCCTTTTATTTTCTGTAATTTTCTTTCAATTTTTCTGAAATGCATATTTGGTGCCTATGGCTTGAAAAGTTGTTGAAATTTGGTTGTGCTTATCGCTCTTTGTCTTTTTGTCAGGTTCTTGAGGAAAGGGATAGGGGAAAGGGATTAGCAGCGGTAAACGAATCCAGGTAGTATTCACTGTATAATTGATTTTTTTTGTCTGAATTTGCACTGATATATCGAATCTGTGCATTTGGTTGGTTGACCTTGCTCAAGTAGCCTTACCTCATTTAGCTTTCCCTGCACATCCTCATACGGAATAACAGCAGAATCGGGTAAATAGGCCTAGCTGACTAATCCTACATGTTCCTTGTCTGACTTGGTGAAAATATTCCAGGTAGTTTCTGCCTAGTACTGATTCCCTGAATTACACTTCTTTAAGCTTGGTTTGGTTCAAAACATTGGCCACTGATATGCTTGACTCTTAATGCACTCGCCTGATTGACTTAACCCTGTGATTTTGATGACTTGAATCGCCATAGTCTTTGTACACATACATTTGGTTCCCCCATTTTGATTAGCCATTCATTTGGATGAATCATTGTTTAAAGGCTATAATTGAATGTGCATACACTTTGTAAAATTACTTGAATACCATAGGATGCCTGCTTTACCTTCCTGTATGCACCCACCTGGCTACACTTTGGTCATTTGCGATTTTCATGTGCTTGCTACCACTAGCTGGTACTGATTTGTATGCTGAATTGGAATGATATAAGGGTGTTCTTTTTTGTGTTACTTACCCTTATTGATCATTGTTGTTTATTTCCTTTGGTTCTAACTCTGCTTTAGCATGTTGGTCGCAACATCATTATCTTTGAAACTACTTTGAGCCTGTTGGGGAAACTTTGGCACCTGCAAGGGAGGAAGAAAGTAGGGAACAAAGAAGAGGAAAGGGGAAGAGAAAGCACCATACTTTTTGTTGTATGCTAACTAACGATGCAGATTGATCGAGCTAAAATTAACCCTATTTTTATGATCATTTTCCTATGCATTTTACTATTTTTATGTGGAATTTAATCCTATTTTGTAAGTATTTGTGTTTTTAGGTCTTGAAGACAAGAAAAGTAGAAACTTGTTGTTTTTCACTATTTTTGGAGCTAAATTGATGACTTTTCACACAAATATGGACTTAGCAATTTGGAGTAAAGATTTGGAGATTCGAAGTTCGTGATTGAAGATTTATTGAAGATAATTCCAAGAATTGAAGACCATTGAAGAATTATTTCAAGAAGCAAGAATTGAGGATTAAGCTTAAATTGCGAAGGATTGAAGATTAATTTATGGAGAAGCCCGAAGAAGCCCTGAAGCCTTGGAAATTTGGATATTTTATATAGGATAATACTCAGCCCATATAAGCCCACAATTGGAGTTAAAATCCCAATTTGTGCCACACATATCCAAGGAAATATCCAATTCCCGCATAATTGCGATACTAGTCCTACTTGGATTAGGATTCAGCGCAGTCTGGGTAAAAAGGCCATAACTTTCTGCTCAGATGTCCGATTTAGGCCCGTGAGTAGGCGTTGGAAAGCTAACTTCGAGATCTACAACTTTCGTTTGAAGCCTAAAGCCCAGTTCTTCCATCTATGCGATTCCAGAAAATTCAAGAATCCTATTTTGACTTGGATTTCACTTTTAGAAGACTTTTAATCCAACTTGGAGATCAAGTCAGCCCTTAAAACGTCCTAGAGTCCTATCCTAATTATAATTGGAGTCTTTAGGGTTATTTCCACTATAAATAGCCACCCTATGTAACACAAATCACACACACAATATCTAGATAATTTTCTCTTCTTCTTTTTGTCGAAACGTTCGGGTCCGGGGAATCCTGCCGAAACGACTTGGAAAAGGAGTCGTCACTAATCTTTTTTCTAGGTGTGATTAGCAACCTATCCGTGTTATTAGACCTAATATTACCGATGCTTGGCTAGGGTTACACTAAACTAGTAACGTCTGCTTAACTAGAGACTCTATGTGTTCGGGAATCGGTTACGCTCGGGGAAGGATTAGCACCCCCGAGACGCCGGTCAAAAGACGGTACCTCTAGTCTAAACTAAATCTAATGGGTTTAACACTAAACGGTTGCTTTTATCTAAATCTTTATTATTAAAAAGGGGTTATATAAGATAATAAAATCATTTTTTTAAACAAATGTCGAGAATTCAAAGAATATGACCGAACGACCGTCGATCAATTCTGTTTCGATTTTTTTTCACTGTTTGTTCTCTTGTTGAATCTTCCGCACCGGGAAGAAATTTTGAAAATGCTGTGTCAAAACCTTTTATTTTTGTTCTTAAAGTCTTTTACTTTGCTTTGAAAACCTCCATTTTAGTCTCCCTAAAAATGGTGTGAAAATTCTCTTTTCTTATTATTTTGGAAAAACCTTTTCCATCTTTTATTAATCTTCTAAACTTATGACTAAGTCTGATTTGAATTTGAAAAGTTCTATTTAAATCTTAAAAGCTCTTGATTACCAATTTTAATTTCTTTTGAAAACTGAGTAACAGAACATCAACTTTGAAAATGCTTTTGAAGAAAAAGAACAATCTTTTTGTATTTTCTTAATTGTATTTAATCTTAAAGGGAAGAAAAATGAATGCAGATGATGCTTGAACTAGTATATTTGTATACTTGAAATTAACCCGAGACCCTTCCCACGCATTATGGGGGTATTTCGGGGATATTCCAATCTCAGAGCGGGAACCAAGATTTCGTACCCGAGTACATTTACTTGGGACCCACCCGTCATCGTAAAAGACAGTTATTTACTGATTCTTATTTAGCTAACTCGCATGAATGGCAATTAAAATGCATGAAAGATCATTTTTTTTAATTACATGCATTAACACAAGTCTACCCAAAGTCAATTCCATAAACCATTCCCACGCATTATGGGGGTATTTACGGGAGAGACCCGTCTAGAAGGGACTCCCAGAAATTCGTACCCGAGTACATTTACGTGAAAGGTCCTTCACCCTGGCAAAAGACGAACATTAATGCACTATGAATATGGAAATAACAACAACTTATAAGAATAAATGTGAATGCAGATGCTCAAATTAATCTCACTTTCTCCCCCCCCCCCCTTTTTATTTTATCTTTTATTAATCGATTCTAATTAAACTCAAAACCTATCCAACTTAATATCTAAGTTAAAAATATTTTCTTTTATTCTTGACCTCAATTTATTGAGAATTAAAACTAAGGATAATATAATTCTATCTAAACTTCATGCACCAATCATTACCCAAATGAATTTAGCCCATCACAAGCCTAAACAAACCCACAAACAAAAAGAATTCAAAAGCCCAAATGCAAAAGATAATTTAAAAAGCCCAAGTCAAGAAATAGAAACTACCCAATTGGAGTGGACCGGATGGACTATAGGATTGGATCTAGGTCGGATCTTGGATCCACCGGGTCGGGGCTTGGGTTTGGTATAAACACTAAAACCCTAGCTCCATTTCCTTGTTTTTTTTCTCCAACTTCTTCTTCTTCTTTCTCAGAGACCCGAAACCCTTTTTCTTCAAGGTTGCAGCACCGCCACCGCCTTTTCCCTCCGATGAGCTTCCAATGATCCCGCAAACACTGAAAGAAGCTTCCTTATGCGGCCTAATACCGTGAATGGCTATATCCTGCCTCGAATCCCACCAAAGAACTTTCCTTTCTTCCTCCTAAACTCCAATCCAACGCCAACCCCTTCGAAGACTTCTCTTATTTATTCAAACCCCAACCTTAAGCTCACAAGATTACTAACCCGCGACTCGAAGAAACCTCAAACTCCGACAGACCGACCTTACCCGAAAGGACCCATAAACTTCCAAATCCCGGCGGCGAAGCTACTACCAACCACTAAAGCTTCTCTCTTTCTAAGATTTCAGTTCAAAACTAACAGGAATCGACCTCAAAAGTGAAAGCTTCCCAAACAAACGAAATCAAAAACAAACTTAGACTCCAAGGGAAATGAACAACAGAGAAGACAGTTTGAGACTCAACAGAAATCTAAGGTAGTTACTTTTCCTTTTTTTTTCTTTTATGTCTAATTATTGTATCTTAAGGAGAGAGTCCTGAATTTTTATGAGAGAGAGAATCTCAGTAGAGAGGGAAAGATTGAGAATCTAAGAGACTGTGGAGAGAGAGTCAGAGTCCTCTCCCTTTTTTCCTTCAATTTTTTGTGTGTGTTTTGAATGAAAGAGAATCTGCTTTTTGGAATCCATATGATCCTCTCTCCCCTTAGCGAACTATCAAATCAATCCATCTTATCCCTTTCCTCCTCCAATTTCTCATTTTCTTCCTTTTTTTCCTCTAACCAATTTGTTTGTCCCTTCTCCAGGTTTGGTTGCCGAGAGTTTAGGAATGGTGAGCTGTAACGTAAGGTTTCTCTCTCTGTTCTGTTTATAATACAATTGGGAATTACTTGTGCTGAGTTGGGTTTTTTGATGAGCAACAGGGTGAGCTTCTCTTTCTTCTTGTCTTATTATTGCCATGTGATTAAATTGCTGTTGTGTGTTGTGATTTGCACTTGATAATGTCCTCTGCTTTGCTGCATTATTGCTTTGTTGCTTTGCCTTTTGATTGCTCATTATTGACTATGTTGCTCTTTTACTTATAATGCCAAGGTTGTTTGCCTGTGCTGAATTGCTGCAATACTAAATTTCATGTTACTTCTTTGTATTAGTTCAATAGGTCGATTGCTTGTTTTGCCTTGGCCTTGATCAATTTGCTTGTCGGATTGCCTGACTTGTTGCATTATTATATTCTGTGGACTTTGATCTTGTTGCTGTTGAATGCTTCTACTTGGCTAAATTGCTTGATGTTTTGCCCCTTAGTTGGATTCTGCCTGATGTAGTTCAAACCCCTTTTCTCTTGACAATTCAGTTACACTGCACTTATACGCACTGAATTCACTTGCCTTAAGCTACTAGTTTGACATCACATGGCCAATGATCTTGTGCTTTGATGGGCTTAATCTGGTTAATCGATTTTATCTTCCCGTACATACGCAGCATAAACCTGAGGAATGCAGCTGACATCTGATTTCGCAGGCAATTGACCATAAGGAAAGGAAAAAACAAAGCCTGCAGAAGGGATCTTGGCTACTAAGAAGAATAAACCTAACCACTAACCCAATTTGAAAATGTACTATGTAAAGCACATATTTGACTGATGCTATGAATGACATCGAATATGCTTTGTTTTGATCTTTTATTCAAACACAATTCACCATTTCTTTTTATTGCTGCAGAACTTTTAAATGCATGGTAATGATTAGATGCAAACTATGGAATGAAACATGTCAATGCAGAAGACTAAATGAAATGTAGAATAAATAAAGAGACATTTTTTTGTATTTTTCGTAAGAGTAATATTGCAAAGGAATCATGGCGTGTATCTTATGTGCACTAACGAGTGAAAATGAGATCTTCCTTGATCTATGCAAAGAAATTCTGCACCTAAATGACTCTTCCAACTGATTCTATATTAAAATGAATGGCTAAAGTGATTCTATGCAAATGTTAAATAATCAAAATGTTATTTATCAAACCCCTTCTTTTTTGTTCTTTTTGGTGATTCTTCAATGCAATTTAGATGACTAACAATGAATTAGCTAATCTAAATTAAAAGTGGACTTAAAATGTCCAAAATGCCCCTGAACATGCAAATGACCAAAACGCCCCTAGATGACCCTAATGCCAAATAAGAAATAAATTGATTTAAATTAAAGGATACAAGACAAAAATGGGTGTCTACAACTGTCCCTCTTTGTGCGCTTGCTAACTATCGAGAAGTATGCAAAGAAGTAATTTGTGTACTTCTTGAGAGTTAGAAAGCGTACAAAGACGTAGACACCCATTTTATTACTAAAAGATCTTAAGAGCTCCTTCGGAGAAGTCGCCTTCCAATTCCTCCTTAGGAGATTGCATTTCGGCCATCCCCTGACTTTCATGAATTGTCTTAAAACTCATTCTTAAACATCATTCAGGAACTGTCTTCAGATTCATCTTCGTGAACTGTCTTCAGATTTACTCTTAAAAGGATTGTCTTCCAATCGTGTTTCAAACTTTTCCATGGATTGTCTTCCAATTCCATCTTGAGAAAATCATCTTTTGATACTCTTTGAAAAGATCCCTTTGAGGAATTTCATTTGAGAAAGTGGTCTTCCAACACATTTGAAGAGATTGTATTCCAATCAATTTCTAATTCTGAAAATCTTCCTGAAAAATCATCTTCCAATTGGCTTCTTAATATCTAAATCTGATAAACCTTCCTCCGGTGTAACTTCTGACAATCTATTTCTAAACGTCTTCCGATGTAAAATCGTCTTCCGATTGGCTTCTGAATATCTAAATCTGATAAATAACCGTCTTTCGGTGCATCTCTTAACAAGATCGTTCCGATCAACTTCTGAAACCTTTTCGAGAAACTATCTTCTGGTGTACTTTCTAACAAGATCGTCTTCCAATCAAGTTCTGAAAATTTTTGAGAAACCATCTTCTGGTGTACTTCTTGACAAGATCGTGTTCCGATCAACTTCTGAAAATTGTTGAGAAACCATCTTCTGGTGTACTTTTTAACAAGATCGTCTTCCGATCAACTTCTGAAAATTTTTGAGAAACCATCTTCTGGTGTACTTCTTGACAAGATCGTCTTCCGATCATCTACTGAAAACTCTTGAGGAACCATCTCTGGCGTACTTCTTGACAAGATCATCTTCCGATCAACTACTGAAAATTGTTGAGAAACCATCTTCTGGTGTACTTTTTGACAAGATCGTCTTCCGATCAACTTCTGAAAATTTTTGAGAAACCATCTTCTGGTGTACTTCTTGATAAGATCGTCTTCCGATCAACTTCTGAAAATTGTTGAGAAACCATCTTCTGGTGTACTTCTTGACAAGGCCGTCTTTCGATCAACTTCTGAAAACTCTTGAGAAACCATCTTCTGGTGTACTTCTTGACAAGACCGTCTTCTGATCAACTTCTAAAAACTCTTGGGAAACCATCTTCTGGTGTACTTCTTGACAAGATCGTCTTTCGATCAACTTCTGAAAATTCTTTCTAGCAAACGGTCTTCCGATGTATTCCTTAATTAGATTGTCTTCCAATCAACATTTGAAAATTTTATTTAGCAAAACGTCTTCCGGTGTACTTCAAAAATCCTCTTAGAAACCGTCTTCCGGATCATCTTTGATTATCCTTTGAACATTAGTTTGTGAGAGAAAAAGCTATTGCTGGTCTACTTTGAAAAGATCGTCCTCCAATCAACCTCTTACAAATCTGTTCGCCTTTCTCTTCTTTAGCATTCCTTGCTCATTGACTCTTATTGATCCCCCCTTACTCATCTTAATACATTTGCCTCTGATATGCTAACTCTTTGTCATTATATGAGCTTTTGCCCCAATTGAATCTTCTAAGAAAAATCACCTTTGATTAACCAGCATCTTTTAAAATATGGAGCTTAATCTTTTTGAACTTCGAGCCATCATCATCATCTTCTAATGAATTCCTTTTGTAAAATTCATTCTTGATCCCCATTCTGAGACCTCCCCATGAAAGTCATCTTCAACCCCCTTCAAATATTTTTTGAGATGTGTACTCTGATCACTGTCTCTTCTTATTCATTTCGACTTGTTGAACTTCTTTTGGCTTCTACTTCTCTGTTTGAATGGGACTTCCCTCTTTCTTGGGTCCACCTCCTTCAACTGTTCCTGGTTCTGTCTCTTTCCTCTTCCTGGCTCCTCTTTCTTACCTCGTCATTTCTTGAACTCTCTTTTGTGTCTTTTTTACCTCTTTTCTGCCCCCACTTGCCTGACCCATTTCTACAAAGCTGTGATTTCTGGTGTCCTCCACTGTTAGGATCTTAACTTCCTTCTTCTTTGTTCTAAATTGCCCCAACGGCTTCCTTTCCAATGATTATGAATTCCTCTATTTCCAAACATGCCCCAAACGACTTCTGTTGAATGACTCTAAGTTCCTCTTTCTGCTCTCATAATGAACCTGACTCTTTATCTTGCACACCTGCTATGGATGAAGATGAAATGTTCTTGTGTGAATGTATGCATGAATGCACATGTATGTTGAAAAGATGTACCAACTAAGGAGGGTGAAAACATGTTGACTTCCCTCGTTTTACCCGATGCCTTCTGACGGGCTTCCTTGCTTTAAATGTTCCATGAATGATTGGGATTCCATTGCCCCTTTGTTCCAAGGATCAACTTCATTATCACCCTGCAACAAATTTGACAAAAGTCAGAGCTTGAAAGATGATGAACATGTAGCTTAAACTTCTTGAAACATGTCATGATTGCATAATGATGCCCCACTTGCCCCTAACAACATCTTATCATTTTACTAGACATGCCCCCCACATGTTAACTCATTTAAAAGATTTGGTGACCACCGCTTAGAAGACTTTCTCGTCTGAAATCATTGATTGAAACTTTATCATAAGCTCACAAATGGAATACAACTTTTTGCAAAATTCAGTGTCAAAATATTCACAATTTGTCATTTGTCCAAGAACAGTTTGTATCAACACTGGTATTGAAAGAAGTATGGTTCGAAGGAATTGGATGGCAATTGTCAAAAAGATTTATTGTGGTGTGTTGGTACACTTGACAAGACTGAAATGTTTGATGACTTCGTCCGCTCTTATTCACTTGAGTCCATGCTTATTACTGTAATAGAAGTCATGTTTTCTCTGATTGTTTCGGAGGCTCCAAGAATTCCCATCTTTGCTCTAGACTGCCCGTTCGGGTTTTCACCCTAGAGCTCGTTTTTATTTCTCTTTTTCAATCATTTTATCATTTCATTTTCTTTTTTTGATTAGTTGCTCCACCATGCACCCGCATTTCAAAAACTTTTAAAACCAATTTTCTCTAATAACCTTTTTAAGAAAAACACTTTTTCTTTTGCGAAAACAATTTCTATTTTAGGAACAATCCCTTCACCTTCAATATTATGACCTGATCAAAGATAGAATTTATTAGGCACGTAATGTGGGATTGGGTTAGGGGTGCCAAAGAAAGGATAAAAGGTTCAAAAATGTGTTTGAAGGTGCTCGATCCAAGGATCACTTTCTCTGTAGTGAAGGATGCTACTGAACTTGATCTTCCATTTTTCAGCTTTCAGCTTCTTCCTTTTTCCTTTTGCTTTTCTTTTCAATTTTTGACTTTCGCCTTTTGATTCACTTTTGATTTGAACTTTGATTTGAATTACTTAATGAAGTGAACTGAATGCTTCTTTATGAATTGAACTCATTAATGCTAGAATGTCCCACTTTAAACTTTGAGTGCAGACCCATTCTTTTGAGGTCGATCCTTCTTCATCTTTGCCCCCCAGTATGGAAGGTGATCCTTGATTAAAGTTGAATCGAAAGAAAATCCATAAGGCCCAAAGGGGACTACTATGGATAATTTTCTACAAGTGAAGGAATAAGAAAGAAGGCCATTTATCATTTCAGATCTGGATATTTTGATGAAAGGTGACCCTTTGAAAACCTAAAACCTTTTGAAAACTCATTTTTGAAAACCTTTTTTCTTGAAAACAATTTTCTTGAAAAACGTCTCTTGTTTTTTACCATCCTGAAAAACTGTGCAAGCACATGATGTTGCAATTCTTTTTATTCTCTTTTTGCGACCACTTTCTTTTTTGGCCCAGTTTTTCTTTTCTTTGATCGGAATTTGATGATCAATGTCTTCTGCCTCATTGTCTTGTCGGACCTCTTTATTGATGAAGATGAGCATGTATTTACTACGTTGAGTGTTGCCCCCCACTATTCACAAGGGCGATAAAGGTGTCTCAACAATTGAAGTGGTTTGAAAGGTGTTATGTAAGTGGGCTTATTTGATTTCTGAACCAATTTGTCACCCAAGGCCCTGAAAACAATTTGAACTTGGCCTTTTGAGCAATTTGCCACAAGGCATGAAAAGATCTCAATATATGTGTGTTGAAAAAGTACGAAATTGCAGGTTCAAACTGGTTCCCAGGAACGGACTCTTTTTGGGATATGAGAATTTTAGGTTCAGGCAAAGTGTTGACACAAATAAAAACTTTCATTTACTCAAAATGCAACCTTTTTATTAAGATAATTTCCTTTTTCTTGAAAACCTCATTCCTTTGATCGTCGCCCGGATGAAGACTTTTACCACTAGCTGAGCACTTTTGAGAATTGTCTCCAAGTAGTGATCACTCGACTCTGCAAGTTATATTCTTTTTTTAAACATGGAATTTTGTTTTCATAAGTCAATCAATGAAAGTGCAACACTTTTAACCATTATTTACACCATGCAATCCTACAGGCTGGAGATACAAAATACAATAAGCTAAGCCAAAATGCTATGCTGATGTCATGCATGTATAAGATGTGCTCCGAAATTTGAGAAATTTCCCCTTTGGCGGGCTTCTGTTGTCCCTTTGTGACTAATATGGAGCTGTGTGTCCCTCCATTACTCAAGAAACCACTTAAAACCACTTCTACTGAAATCCCGAAGTCCTCTACTGACTGGCCAACTGTTAGAGCGAGAGCGACTCTACTGGCGCGGCCTAGCTACCTTCGGAGTATCTGAGGAAGGAAAGTCTTTGACCCCGTTTTGGCATCTCCAATCTGACTTTACAATGTACTTTCTCAAATCCCACATACTTTCCCGATGATGTTAGATTCCCACAAGAAAAGGTAGAAAACAAGTGATATATACAAGATGTCTACATAAACTATCTATATTTGTGAAATGTATCTATTAACAAGTACCGATGATGATGCATGATGGATGCACCGTAAATACAAGTAACTGACTAATGCACAATGTATGCGTGATCATATATAAAAGTTGATGGCTTGACAACTCTACAACTCTTGTAACTGTGCATGGAAATGCGAAATGCAAGTGACGTGGCATTCAAAGTCTCATGCCGATGGATACATAGAAAAGATGCATGGCATGGCAAACTATGTTGATGAGCAAATGAATGACATGGATGTGCATGATCAAAAAAAAATGATGTCATGATATGTGAAGATGAAACCGGTAACATAAATAGGTTATACAAATGTAGGTGCAAAAAGATAAAACAAAAGGGAAGAAACAAAAACTCGTTAGTAACTGAACATAAAAATATCGCTGAAAATCTTAAAGAAAAAACATGCCCCTTTATTCTTGAATAACAAAACCTTTTTTATTTTCTAGGAAAATTAAAAGGATGAAAATGCCCTTGGGATGGGAAGTCTATTTATCGAGAGTAAAAAAAAGGTTACTCTCTCTACAGTCCCTATTTTCGAAACAGAAGGGTAGAGGTTCAGAGTGTTCCTTATGTGAACCAACTTATATGCTGGCTTGGTCCACTCGTACTTAGTAGGTTCCCAATTTTGACCCGGCGAGGTCTCATTGGTGGAGGTTTTTCGCACAACCTGTACGAGGACCTGGTTGGTCCCACAAAGGCTTGCTTATTATACCTCCCAAAATCTAATCAAGGTGGTGAAAGTAAATGCAAGATGCAATCTAAGTGGAGTGTGTGAAGGAACAACCTATCGTTACCCTAAAACTAAACCTGGCAGACCTAGTAACTAACCACAACAGAAAACAAGGGAAACAACAATGTATGGGCGAAGATAGCAAAAATATCAAAGCACAAGAGCAATAAAACATCAAAACAAACAAAACAAAACAAAGCAACCATTTTATTAACCCTAGATCTTGTTCAGACTAAATGAGGCCTGACTCTCTAAAAGTCCTAGCGGAGTCGCCAAGCTGTCGAAACGTTCGGGTACGGGGAACCCTGCCGAAACGACTTGGAAAAGGAGTCGCCACTTATCTTTTTTCTAGGTGTGATTAGCCATTTTATCTGTGTTATTAGACCTAATGTTACCCGATGCTTGGCTAGGGTTACACCAAACCTAATAACGTCTGCTTAACCAGACACTCTATGGGTTCGGGAATCGGTTACGCACGGGGAAGGATTAGCACCCCCGAGACGCCCGTCAAACGACGGTACCTCTAGTCTAAACTAAATTTAATGGGTTTAACACTAAACGATTGCTTTTATCTAAATCTTGATTATTAGAAAGGGATTATAAAAGAGAATAAAATCATTTTTTTAAACAAATGTCGAGAATTCGAAGAATATGACAGAACGACCGTCGATCAATTCTGTTTCGATTCTCTTTGACTGTTTGTTCTCTTGTTGAATCTTCCGCACCGGGAAGAAATTTCGAAAATGCTTTGTCAAAACCTTTTATTTTTGTTCTTAAAGTCTTTTACTTTGCTTTGAAAACCTCCATTTTAGTCTCCCTAAAAATAGTGTGAAAATCCTCTTTTCTTATTATTTTGGAAAAACATTTTCCATCTTTTATTGATCTTCTAAACTTATGACTAAGTCTGATTTGAATTTGAAAACTTCTATTTAAATCATAAAAGCTCTTGATTACCAATTTTAATTTCTTTTTAAAACTGAGTAAGAGAACATCAACTTTGAAAATGCTTTTGAAGAAAAAGAACAATCTTTTTGTATTTTCTTAATTGTATTTAATCTCAAAGGGAAGAAAAATGAATACAAATGATGCTTGAACTAGTATATTTTAGTTTATCTGATCAGTAAACAATAGTATACTTCAAATTAACCCAAGACCCTTCCCACCCATTGTGGGGGGTACAAATGTTAAATAATCATTTACTGATTCTTATTTAGCTAACTCGCATGAATGGAAATTAAAATGCATGAAAGATCATTTTTTTAATTGCATGCATTAACACAAGTCTACCCAAAGTCAATTCCATAAACCCTTCCCACGCATTATGGGGGTATTTACGGGAGAAACCGGTCTAGAAGGAACTCCCAGCAATTTGTACCCGAGTACATTTATTTGAAAGGTCCTTAACCTCGGCAAAAGACGAACATTAATGCACTATGAATATGGAAATAACAACAATGTATAAGAATAAATGTGAATGCAGATGCTCAAATTAATCTCACTTTCTCCTCCCCCCCTTTTTTATTTTATCTTTTACTAATCGATTCTAATTAAACTTAAAACCTATCCAACTTATTTCCACTCTAACCTTAATCTCTAAAATGCAATTTTAATATCTAAGCTAAAAATATTTTCTTTTATTCTTGACTTCAATTTATTAAGAAATAAAACTAAGGCTAATATAATTCTATCTAAACTTCATGCACCGATCATTACCCAAATGCATTTAGCCCATCACAAGCCTAAACAAACCCCCAAACAAAACGGATTCAAAAGCCCAAATGAAAAAGATAACTTAACAAGCCCAAGTCAAGAAATAGAAACTACCCAATTGGAGTGGACCTGATGGACTATAGGATTGGATCTGGGTCGGATCTTGGATCCACCGGGTCGGGGCTTGGTTTTGGTATAAACACTAAAACCCTAGCTCCATTTCCTTGTTTTTTTCCTCCAACTTCTTCTTCTTCTTTCTCAGAGACCCGAAACTCTTTTTCTTCAAGGTTGCAGCGCCGCCACCGCCCTTTCCCTCCGATGAGCCTCCAATGATCCCGCAAACACTGAAAGAAGCTTCCTTATGCTGCCTATTACCGTGAATGGCTATATCTGGCCTCGAATCCAACAAAAGATCCTTCCTTTCTTCCTCCTAAACTCCAATCCAACGCCAACCCCTTCGAAGACTTCTCTTATTTATTCAAATCCCAACCATAAGCTCACAAGATTACAAACCCGCGACTCTGACTACCCCTCGAAGAAACCTCAAACTCCGACAGACCGACCTTACCCGAAAGGACCCATAAACTTCCAAATCCCGACGGCGAAGCTACCACCAACCGCAAAAGCTTCTCTCTTTTTAAGATTTCAGTTCAAAACTAACGGGAACAGACCTCAAAAGTGAAAGCTTCCCAAAGAAACAAAATCAAAAGCAAACTCAGACTCCAAGGGAAATGAGCAACATAGAAGGCAATTTGAGACTCAACGGAAATCTAAGGTAGTTACTTTTCCTTTTTTTTTCTTTTCTGTATAATTTTTGTATCTTAAGGAGAGAGTCCTGAATTCTTTTGAGAGAGAGAATATCAATAGAGAAGGAGAGATCGAGAATCCGAGAGACTGTGGAGAGAGAGTCAGAGTCCTCTCCCCTTTCTCCTTCAATTTTGTGTGTGTGTTTTGAATGATAGAGAATCTATTTTTTTGGAATCCGTATGATCCTCTCTCCCCTTAGCCAACTATCATTTTATTCCATCTTATCCCTTTCCTCCTCCAATTTCTGTTTTTCTTCCTTTTTTTCCTCTAACCAATCCGTTTGTCCCTTCTGCAGGTTTGGTTGCCAAGAGTTTAAGAATGGTGAGCTGGCAGGTAAGGTTTCTCTCTCTGTTCTGTTTATAATACAATTGGGAATTACTTGTGCTTAGTTTGGTTTTTTGATGAGCAACAGGGTGAGCTTCTCTTTCTTCTTGTCCTATTACTGCCATGTGATTAAATTGCTGTTGTGTGTTGTGATTTGCACTTGATATTGCACTCTACTTTGCTGCATTATTGCTTTGTTGCTTTGCCTTTTGATTGCTCATTATTGACTATGTTGCTCTTTTACTTATAATGCCAAAATTGTTTGCCTGTGCTGAATTGCTACAATACTGAATTTCATGTTACTTCTGTGTATTAGTTCAATAGGTCCATTGCTTGTTTTACCTTTGCCTTGATCAATTTGCTTGTAGAATTGCCTGACTTGCTGCATTATTATATTCTGTGGACTTTGATCTTGTTGCTGTTGAATGCTTCTACTTGGCTAAATTGCTTGCCTTTTTGCCCCTTAGTTGGATTCTGCCTGATGTAGTTCAAACCCCTTTTTCTTGACAATTCAGTTACACTGCACTTATACGCATTGAATTCACTTGCCTTAAGCTACTAGTTTGACATCACATGGCCATTGATCTCGTGCAATGATGGCTTAATCTGGTTAATCGATTCTATCTTCCCGGACATAGGCAGCATAAACATTAGGAATGCAGCTGACATCTGATTTCGCAGGCAATTGACCATAAGGAAAGGAAAAAACAGAGCCTGTAGAAGGGAGTATGCTGATGGGGATCTTGGCTGCTAGGAAGAATAAACCTAACGACTAACCCAATTTGAAAATGTACTATGTAAAGCACATATTTGACCGATGCTATGAATGACATCGAATATGCTTTGTTTTGATCTTTTATGCAAACGCAATTCCCCATTTCTTTTTATTGCTGCAGAACTTTTAAATGCATGGTAATGATTAGATGCAAACTATGGAATGAAACATGTCAATGCAGAAGACTAAATGAAATGTAGAATAAATAAAAAGACATTTTTTTTGTATTTTTCGTAAGAGTAATATTGCAAAGGAATCATGGCGTATATCTTATGTGCACTAATGAGTGAAAATGAGATCTTCCTTAATCTATGCAAAGAAATGCTGCACCTAGATGACTCTTCCAACTGATTTTATATTAAAATGAATGGCTAAAGTGATTTTATGCAAATGTTAAATAATCAAAATGCAATTTAATCAAACCCCTTCTTTTTTGTTCTTTTTGGTGATTCTTCAATGAAATTTAGATGACTAACAATGAATTAGCTAATCAAAATTAAAAGTGGACTTAAAATTACCAAAATGCCCCTGAACCTGCAAATGACCAAAATGCCCCTGTATGACCCTAATGCCAAATAAGAAATAAATTGATTTAAATTAAAGGATACAAGACAAAATGGGTGTCTACACTTTTTCTCTTCTAGTTCTAGTTTTTCTTCTAGTTTTAGGGCCAGGGTGTCGCACCCTCTCTTTGCATAGAGAGGGGCGACAACCCGTGGTTATACAAGAGGATGATTTCCCCTTCAAGTGCTGTAAGTTTTCTTCTTATTCTTTGGATGCTGACTCAATTCATGAGTGAGTAATTCCTTTCTTTTCTCCAATGTTGAATTTAATTGATCTCTTGACTTATATCATGGTGAGATTTTGTGCTTATATATGAAAATTGTTTAGGGTATTTCTTAGGTCTCTATTTTAATTCTATGTTGTTTGTTTTGATGGATTGAGTCGACACTATCTTGATAAATTGAGTTAACATTAGCTAGATTAAGTCGAGGATTGACGTTCAGACTTAATTAATTGTAGCAATTGGTTGAGGGTGGAAGCTCCTTCCAAGGGAAATAAGAATCAATGGGTGAGAAATTGCTTATTATGCTTGTTCATAAATTACTTGTTCTTAATGCTTTGTTCTGAGATAGTTAGTTATTGAAAGAATAAAAGGGATAGATGAACTTTGACCAATAATCTTATCTAATTAAGGTAATTTAGGATTTAATTCCAACAAGCTATCCTTTGTTTTCATAATTATTAGATATCAATGATTCATGTTATAGTTGTCAAGAGGGATATTAATTCTATGTTGGAGGGTTTTCTTAATTATTTTCTTAATTTATTCACTGCTTTCTGATTTATTGTTTTCTTTAATTTTCTTGACGGCTTTCTTAGTTAATTTTAATTGTTAGTTTTAATCCCCTGTTTCTAAACAAAACTCTTAAGGAATTTTTAGTAAAAGTTAATCTTGGAGAAAGTTTATTCCCCTTCTCCGTGGGATTCGACCCCTACTTGCCCTATCTACTTAGTTAGGTTTTATGGGGATTATTTTTATGATTGCTGACGACCGATCACAGATGTAAAATGAAGACTAATTTTTTGTATTTATTTGTCTTTTTGCAACTTAAATATGTAAACTTTTTTGTCATTTTCCTATAATGAAATGCTATGCAAATCCGACTTATCTAGGTTCATTTAAATTAACATAAATCAAACGTGATTCCCTAAAAGACTTCATTATATTTAAGATACTAATCAAAAGCTAAGATGCAAATATTTTTGGCTTTTCTAATGAATGCAATCTGAAGGCAATCTACTAAAACTAAACGCTAACATGAACATGCTAACTTAAACAAGGGACCAAAATACCCTTGGTGCACAAATGACCCAAAATGCCCCTGATAAAACTAAGACATAACTTAATCTAAATTAAAGGATACAAGGACAAAAATGGGTGTCTACAGCACGGAGGAGATAACGCAGGAAAATACATCCATGCGCAAAGCTGTAAGATCCACAATGGCCCATGTTGAACACCAGCAATAGCTTGGGTAAAATTATATAGCCCACGGTATAGCACGCCTAGAACAAACTGTCCAAGGGCAAGGCGTTTCCTTGAGGCCATCAGATGAGCGAGACAGATGTAATCACTAGTGTAGACACCCATTTTTGTACATATCCTTTCAATTTTAATCAATTAATTTCTTAATTGGCACTTAGGTCATTTAGGGGCATTTTGGTCATTTTTTGCATTCAGGGGCATTTTGGTCATTTTAGGTTCATTTTTAATTTGGATTAACTAATTCATTCTTAGTCATCTATATCACATTTGAAAAACCCAAAAATATTGTAATCTGCATATTTACATTTTCTTGCATGTTATCATTGGTAAGTTAGTATTTTTTGCTTAGATTTGGGTTTATGCTTAAACTAATTGAGCATTTGCATAATGTGATTGCATTTGTAAATGTCTTAGTAATGGGACTTTGGTTAAATAGAAAAATACAAAATGGAGAGTTGTATTTATTTATTAGGTAAGCCATTTTTCATTTATGGAGTTAAATTGACCTTTTAGTTTAATACCATAATTGGTGCATTTAAAATTAAGGTAATTGCATTACACTAGCTGCATTAATATAGAAGAAGGCTATAAATTGGAGATTGAAATTAAACTTGACCATAAATTGAATACTTTTACAATGGGGAATGATGAATAAAGGGCAATAAAATACAAGAAAAATAGAATAAAATAGAGGTCCCATGACCCCGCCCTTGGTCCTTCTCTCGAGTTCTAAGTTCTGTTTTTCCTTATGACCCATGTTGAACCTGCAAAACAGAGGAGCAAAGAAGATATGAGTCTATGAGCTGCAGAAATGAAGTTCAATTCAGCAGCTTCATCATGACAACATTTAACCAATTCAGCAAAGAAACAATGTGCAATGGCAAAACAGAATCTAGAGAGGGTTAAAATGTAATTGGAACAAGCAATTTTCAATAATGTAATTCTCAGCCCAAAATTCAGTTATATGGAAAGAATAAGATACCTGAAAGGGGTTCCACTTGGCCAGCTCATCAAAGCCATCACAATTTTCTCCTACACTAATCTCAACAGGTTCAGTGAATGGACTTGCATAGAGGAAGAAAAGACAAAAGAAGCCGTTAGAAAAACAGAAAGGGAATGAAGGATCCTTCGATTCATTGAACGAAAAAGATGTTGGATACAGGGGCCCTGATCTTCCTACCTGATCTTCTCGGATTCAGAGAGAACCTCTCACAGCTCACACTCACCAGATTCTTCTATCTCTCTACACAATTACACCTCACCTTTCCCTCACACATCTCATCGGCCTCTCTCTCTCTCTCTACACAATTCGATATATATACATAATCCACAACAAAACAGAGCTTCTTCACCCTCCAGATCCCTTTCATTTCTCTTCTCTCCACGCACACTGGAAATAAACAATCTCACCATTCACACCCCATTTCAGTAGCAATCAAGAACAAAGAATACACAAACAAATCCAGTCTTGGACTCTCTCGATCAAAAAAGAACACCCAAAAAAAATATTTACACACTTACAGTTTTTCCTCATTTTCGGAGACCCCATCTTCCCTCTCGCACTCTGCAGAGAGAAAATTGATACTTCCTCTAGACAGGCTCTCCCCCTCTTGGATTCTCAGTCACTAATCTTCCCCCTACAGTCTCGAGCTCCCTCCATAATTTCTTCCCGGTTGCCTATTCTCTCCTAGATTCCCGCCTTCCCTCTCACCCTATCTCGCATTTCCTCGCACAAGACAGCCTGTTTCGATAGCATCTGCCACTTTCACACACTCTCTCACACAACAATATAGATAATTGATTCAAGCTCTCTTCATACCCTCTTACACCTAGCGATGGGAATCAAGAGTTCGATGTGAAGGGTAACCTACCTGAGAGTGAGAGAGTTCGATGGTGAGATTGCCATGAAACGTCGGTAGCCATCCCGTAAGAGCTTGAGGGTGGACGGAGGACATCGACGGCCCTGGCGCGATTGTGATATGGTGATCCTATGGCGGCTCAATTTCGGTTGATTTGGGGAAGGCGACGCTGTTGAAGGATGAACAAAGTTAGGGTTCCAAGAAAATAGCAAGCAGAAGGAAGAAGAAACTAGCGAAGGAGAAGAAGAAGCTCGACTAAATATGGTAAAGAGTTTAAACGACATCGTTTTAGGTGAGTTTTTTTTAAAACTTTTCAACTTCATGCAATTAAGTCCTATAGGTTCTTATTTAATGCACATAAAGATTGGAATTTGTTCCCGTTTACAATTTGGTCCCTGATTTGAGCTAATATTCACTATTTGATGCAATTTAGCCCTTGATTTAAGATTTTATTTTTGATTTGTGTGTCCTAGTCCCTAATTTAAGGTTTATTTCTTAATTAAATGCAATTTGGCCCTTGCTTTATTCAATTTCACCCATAATTTTAGATATTATGATAGAATTTTGCAATTGAGTGCTTGATTTACATTATTGGTATTTAATTTGTGCTTTTTGTTTTTTGAATTTTACTATTTAAATATGGAAATTGGGATTTAGGCTAAAAGATTGAATTTTTAGTGGAAATTGTGTTTATTCATGACAAATTGATTTGGAGATCTTGATGATCGAGTTGGAAGTAATTTAAATTGATTTCATAATTTCGAATTAAGTTGATTTGGATTTGAAAAATTGAGGTTTTGATTTAAAGTTATGATTTTTCCTTAAATTAAAAATGACTTGAGGATGACATGTTAAGACACTTTGGGTCATTTTTAATTCTTGGAAAAAAAAAGCTTGGAGTTAAAAACCCAATTCTCCAAATTTGAAAATAACTTGAAAAAAATTAGCGATTTTTTTTTTTAAATGACTTTCAACTTGGAAATTAAGATTTTTGGTCTCAAGATTTGATTTCCTAAATTAGATTCAATTGTGATAAATGTATATCCCATTGAGCTATATTCCCACTTGTTTAAGTTTGTTCTTGCTTTTGGTCCTTGATCTGAATTTGCATCTTGATTTGTTTGTATGCCTCCTGAACTTTGCTAATGATTTTCTTAGTGTGCAGAAAAGGTCCCCAGTAGACCCAGTCCGGCCCATAAGTTTTTATTTCTCTTTAGTTTTTGTTAATTGGTCCAATCGGGCCTTGTTTTGTAATAATTTAGTAAAGTAGAACTTAGTTGTATGCATATCATATTTACTTGTCATTAACTATATCTGTTTCCATATCATACCACCTTAATTCAGTTAATGACCATAACCCTTTCGAAGAAGGGGCATTCAGTGAGTGATCGAGTTTTCGGGGCCACTGAATGTCTCCGAGGATGAGACAGCTCTTCTCGGGATGCGTCGGGGCTCCGAGCATATATCCCGGAAAGTGCTTTCAAAAACCCGGGTTACACGAATTAACTTTAATAATTGGACTTTGCATTCATCATTTGCATTCATGCATTAATTTAGAGATAGAAAAAGGAAAAATCCAAAAAAGAAAAATCAGAAAAATGAAAAGAAGTAATAAAAGGTGTTTTCAAAACAGAGTTTTCTTCAAATCATGTTCTCTTATTTGATTTTCAAATTAAGAAATGGGTATTTTAAAGGTTTTTCAAGGTAAGCATTTTCAAAAAGAATGTCTTCTTAATCAAGCAATTCAAAAGAAGATTTTGGAAATTAATAAAATTGATCAAGTTTTTCAAAAGCAAAAAAATGGAAAAAGATTTTTTTTGTCACAGCATTTTCAAAATTTCTTCCCGATGCGGAAGACTCAACAAGAGAACAAATAGTGAAAGAGAATCGTAACAAAATTGATCGACGTTGTTCGGTTATATGCTTCGAATTCTCGACATCGGTTTCAAAAAATGGTTTTATTTTCTTTTTATAACATTTTTCTAATAATAATCAAGATTAGGATCAAAAGCAACCAACTTTTCTTTTCGACCCATTAGATCTAGTTAGATTAAGAGGTACAGTCACTTGACGGGCGCTTCAAGGGTGCTGATCCTTCCCTAGGCGTAATCGACTCCCGAGCCTAAATTTAGGTTACAAAGACCGGACCTTAGGTTTAGTGGGTCCACCGCTGAGCTATGGACTTTACTTAGCTTAAGTGACCTTTAGGTGACTAATCACACCTTAGAATTTTGATTAGTGGCGACTTCATTTCCACCGTCGTTTCGACAGGGTTCCCCGGACCCGAACGTTTCGACAGCTTGGCGACTCCACTGGGGACATTGAGAGTCAGGCCTCACCTAGTTTAACAAGATCTAGGGTCTTAATAATAATTGGTTGCATTTTGTTCTTTTCTTCGATTGTGTTGCATTTTCAGTGTTTATTGTTGCTTATTACTTGCTTTTATTGCTTAACCGTGTTTTCATGTTGTGATTGATTGGTGGTTAGCTGCTAGTTTCGGGTTAGGTTGGGGGGTTTTGGTTTAGTATGTCAATCGTGGTAAAGGTTTGTGTGTCCCTTCTGCACCACGTCCCCCAGAGCTTGAGTTTTGTACCCTTAGCTCGGGGGCAGATTAGCTAACCATCATGGGGTCAATTAAGATCCATGTATGGGTTATGTGAAATGCCTCCACCCAGATTGAACCCTTTTCAATGAGCCTATAATGGGTGAGAATCGGGGGCCTTACTAGCCTAGCGTGGGCGACAGTAAGGACAATTTGGGAACCTTTAGAGTCTGACCAAAACCCAGCATATAGAAAGTGAGAAAACTAGCCAGTATAGAGCCAAACCTGTCAAGATGAGTGTAATAGGACACAAAGAAGGGACACTTCTAATCCTTATCTCTTTTACCATTTTCAAATAAGGTTGTAAGAGCGGATAATAACTTTATCCACACTAGGCAACCCTCCTGCCCCAAGGGCATTTTCGTCCTTTTGATTTTTCCGGAAAAGAAAAAAAGAAGGGTTTTGTTGTTCAAGAATAAAAGGGGGCATGATTTTTCTTTAAGATTTTCAGTGATATTTTTATGTTTAGTTACTAACGAGTTTTTTTCTTCTTCCCTTTTGTTTTATCTTTTTTGCATGTGCATCTGTATAACCTATTTGTGTTGCAGGTTTCATCTTTACATATCATGACATCATTTTTGCAGTTCCAGGCATTCATATATTCTATAATTGACCATGCATATCCATGTTATTCATCTGTTTATCAATAGAGATTGCCATGTCATGTTGCATTATTTTGCGCATTTTCACAGTTTGTCAAGTCATCATAACATTCATTCGTACATATGTTCATGCATTCAAATCACCATCATTTATAAAATTGATGCACTTTAGTACATAGTTTGGCATCTTATCACCTTATATACATGTCATTGCTAAAGCATCTCATGCATAGACTCTATCAAACCCAATGAAAGAGAGATCAATGCTAACATTCTCTGGAGGAAATGTTTCTTCCTAGTTAGGCCATGCCTAGGGAGACGATTGATGGGGTCCATTGTCGATAATAATCTAATTGTTGCTCCCTCGCTGTGCAATTCAGGTGAAAAGGATTTCAATGTCCAACAAGAACCATGGATGATGCAATTGATCAAGTAGATAAAATGGAGCAAAATTCAGGGCAGATGGGGCAAGTATCAGAAGCAATGCCAAGGAAGTTGAGTTTGACACTAAGTAAGGAATGGGCGGGTGTGCAATTCAAACATAAGGACAGTGAACATGTGACAGAGAATGTTATGGTTAAAAACCCTCATGGGTCAGGTCCTGTTAATGCGATACAACAAGGATCACGAAAGCAACTGTTCCATCATTTGGGTACAAGCCTTGCCCCAAAACCTCGAAACTCAAAAGAGGATCAAATTGAGATACAAAAGATTGAGTATGAGCTATTAGAAAAGAGGTTGAGAGTTATTGAGGGTACCGACATATATGGCTCTATACACCCGAAGGATCTCTGTCTGGTTTCAGATTTGATCATCCCACCAGGATTTACAGTGCCCAAGTTTGACAAATACGATGGAATTGGTTGCCCCAAGACACACTTGACCATGTATTGTCGCCGGATGCTCCAAACATCCATGATGAGAAATTGATGATCTTTTGTTTTCAAGACAGTTTGACAGGGAGCGCGGCCAGATGGTATGCTCATTTAAAGGCTAGTCGTATTGATACATGGGAAGGTTTGGCGAAGGCGTTCCTCGCTCACTACAGATACGTGATGGAAACAGCACCAAATTGTACAACACTCACAAAGATAAGAATGAGAGCAAGTGAAAGCTTCAGAGAATATGCAGTGAGATGGAGGGATGTGGCCATGCAGGTTAAAACTCCTCTACTTGAAAAGGACATGGTAGACCATTTGATTCAAACACTTCCCGATCCCTATTTTGAAATGATGCTTAGTAATTTGCCAGAGGATTTCACTAAACTCGTTCGCCTTGGGGAGACGATTAAGGATGCTATTCAAAGTGGAAGGATAGTGGCTGGAATGGAAAATGACAAGGGGCAAAGGAAGAGGAAAGGAAGTGAAATGGGTGAGCATAGTTTTGTTGGGCATGTTGGACGAAATACAAGGCATGGCAAGTTCATATCCCGGAAGAAAGCTCGGGATGTAAATTATTCTGAGATTGCTCAACTGTCAATCCCAATTACTGAACTTCTACCGCTACTAATTCAGAATCAATTTATCTCTCCAATAGCCATGAAATCATTTCTGAATCCAACAGCAAGAAGTTATGATCCAAGCAGTAAATGTGATTACCACATGGGGATTGTTGGGCATTCAACAGAAAATTGCAGACAACTAAAGGAGAAGATTAGTGATTTGATCAAGAGTGGTACACTGACTCTTGGACTTCTCGAGCAATGGAATGTCGCCTAGCTTCAACTCAACCAAAGGAGTGGAAAAACACTTGTAAAACGGGGAACTTCTCGAAACTTTGAAACTCTCATTACATGAGCATGGCATGGGCATAGCATTTTGAATTTAGTGATGTTTTACTGTTATTTACTCTTGTTTTGGTAATCTTTGTCAATAAAAAAGGAGACTTTCTTAAAACTTAATATTACAAGAATCTTGAGGTTTGGTGTTCACCATTTGGAAAGATCTCTGATTGATTCTTAAAGGCACTTGGAAAGGGGATTATCTTTGTCCAGGCAATGAGCAAAGGAATAATGAATTTTGTGAAAAGAAAAAAGAAAAAGTTTTCAAAATGGGATTTTCGTTCGAAATTGGATTTTAATGTGAAAACTTTGATTTTGTCAACGCTGTGCCCAAAACACAAACACCAAGATAGTTAAAACCAAAAGAAGTCCATGAGCTGAATTCTCACATTTTTCTACAGAGATCCATTTGGTCTACTTTGCTTTTGTTTATACATTGAAACAGTCATCTCAAAAGGGCTAAAACCATCACATTCTTATTTCATGGGGCAAATTTGTTCGATAGGACACATTCAAATCACTTTTCCTGATCATTTCAGTTGTCAGACAATAATACCTCTCTTACCCTTGTGATTAACTGAATCAGTCTTCACTTCAACTCAGTGGAATACAAGATTGCCCATATCTAGTTCACAAAAAGGTCATCTGAATAAAAGGGGACAAGAGACATCACTCCAAAAAAATTCCCATAAAAAATGAATGAAAAAATAAAGAAAAAAATGAATGAAAAATGAAAATAAAGGCACTTGGAATATCCAGAGGAGTCCAACAAAATGTTTTCAAAAGAGTCATGGTTTTCAAAAAAAAATGATTTCGATAAAATCGATTTCCAGAAATGATTTCGAAACTCGTTTTCTCGAGGAATGCTCTTCAATTTAGATGTTCAATCTTGAAGTGATAAATGGCCTTCTTTCATATTCCCTTCACTTGTAGAAAAATAGCTATTGTTGTCCCCCTTTAGCCTAATTGTTCTCTTTTCAAATAAATCCTAATCAAGGATCACCCTCCACACTGGGGGGAAAGATAAAGAAGGATCAGCCTTGAAAGAACGGGTTTATATTCAATATTTGAATGGGGCATCCCGATAGTGATTGAGTCCACTCCATCAAGAAATTCAATCAAAAACAAAAAAAAATCAAAAATCAAAAATCAAAAATCAAAAAATAAAAAAATAATCAAAAAATAAAAAAAATAATCAAATCAAAATAAAAAGAGAATTGATTGATGGATCAAAGGACAATTGGTATGATAAGATCCTTCACGTGATAGAAAATGATCCTTGATTCCAATACCCTCAAACACATTTTTGAGCCCTTATATCCTTTCTTTGGCAACCCAGAACCTTAGTCTACATTACGTGCCTAATAAAAGTCCATCTTTGATCAAGTGAGGATGTTCGAGAAGAGACTGTTCCAAAACAAAAATAGTCCCTTTTGCAAAATGTTTTGGTCAAAACTTTTAAAAAGAGTTTTTCGGGTTAATTTGGAGTTTTAAAGTGCACAAAAAAATGGAAAATGAAAAAAAAAAAAGGGAAAGAATAGACCTCTAGGGTGAAAACCCAAAAGGGAAGTCTAGAGCAATAATGGGAATCCGCAAAGTCTCTTGAAGTTCTCAATAAAAAGCACTCAGAAATGAGACCTCTATCGGATGAACGAGTTGCTTAACTCATGGGTAATCAAAAAGGGAAGTCACCAAACAGTTCAGCTTAACCAGAAGAAGCCAATTCATTGAAATCATACCCTTAATGATATTCTTTCATTCACTTCTTGAACCATATGTCCAAATAACCAGTGTTGACTCAAACTGTTTTGAATGAAGGTTGATTCGAGTGTGTTTAAAAGAAATGATGAATGAAACGACTTTCAGAAAATGAATTTTTGCTAATAGAATTGCATTCCATTTGTGAGTCAAGGGTGAAGTACGCCGATTACTTCCAAATTGTCAAAGTTCCTTGATTAAGGGACATTCTGAATGGTGTTCACCAATTCTCGTGAAATTTTCACAAGGTTTGTTTGTAAAGAATTAATGGTCTGAATAATAGGGGCAATACATGTTGCGTGCATAGCAATTTTGAGATAATATTTATTATGATTATTCAGAAACGATGGTTTCTTGTAAAGTTGTTTTGAACAGTGACAGGTTTCAAAAAGGGATTAAACATGCGATTAACAAGCCAAGACTTCCAGTTTAAGCGGGTTCTCTCTAAGTCAGGTTCAAAGTCAAGAAGTGGATAAGAGGGGCATTTGATCAAAAAGGGAAGTTAATTGAACACCATTCTTCTTTAAAGTGATTCATCATACATTCTCTGCATTCATGAACACTCATGCATACATGCACGCATCGGGGCAATGCATCATCATACATTCATGACAGGTACATGAAAGGAAAGAAGACAACCAGAGCTTGGAAAACAAAGACAAAATCACAAATTTTGAATGGAGTTCAAGCAATTTAAGGTTTCAAAGTATTAGGATTACATTTAGAGCAAGCATGAAAGCATTAAAGTGGAAAAGAAAGCAAATCCAAGGATAAATCAAGAAGAATAGAAATGAAGCAAAATCAAGAAAGCAAAGATTCAAAGCAACAGTCCAAAGGTTTCAATCACAACATCAGACTCGGGGTTATTTTTCAAGTTATCAAAATTGACCACAAATTGGTCCTCTCTCCTCATCAATCAAGAAGTTTTCAATTACAACATCAGATTCAGAGTTATTTTCCCAAGGTATTTTCTTCCAAAATCACTTCCATGTGATTCAGATTCAATTTTCAAGATTTTGCATCGGTTCCATCCGAATGCTTTAGGCTTTTCCACAAGCCAAACTCATTTCCATACGAGTCAATTTAAGCCTTGGTTCCATCCAAGCCACATTTGGCTTTTCCACAAGCCAAACTCGTTTCCATACGAGTCAGTTTAAGCCTTGGTTCCATCCAAGCCATATATGCTTTTCCACAAGCCAAACTCGTTTCCATATGAGTCAAGCCTTACTTCCAAGTAGGCTCAATTTAAGCTTATTTCCATTTGATAAAACCTCCGGGTATCATTTCATTTCATCAAGTTTTTCATTAAAAATCCATATTTAAGTTTAAAATCCTTGGTCAAGGTCTCTATTCAGAGTTAACATTGGTAAGTCCTCCGGGCACAAATTCAGAAACCTCCGGGTAGTAATTCTGTTAAGTCCTCCGGGCAAAACCTCCGAGTACCATTTCATTTCATCACGTTTTTCATCAAAGATTCATGTTTAAGTTTAAAATCTTTGTTCAATGTCTCATTTCAAAGTTTGCACTGGTAAGTCCTCCGGGCACAAATTCGGAAACCTCCGGGTAGTAATTTTGATAAGTCCTCCGGGCAATTGGTAAAACCTCCGGGTACCATTTCATTTCATCAAGGTTTTCATCAAAATTCATGTTTAAGTTTAAAATCTTTGTCTAAGGTCTCAATTCAAGGTTTGCATTGGTAAGTCCTCCGGGCACAAATTCAGAAACCTCTGGGTATTAATTCTGATAAGTCCTCCGGGCAATTGGTAAAGCCTCCGGGTATCATTTCATTTTATCAAGTTTTCATCAAAGATTCATGTTTAGGTTTAAAATTCTTGATTAAGGTTTCAATTTAAAGTTTGCATTGATAAAAACCTCCGGGCACCTCATTTTTTCTTCAAGATTTATTCTATTTTATTGGTTAATTTCGATCCTGGTTGAGGATCATTGCTTTATTTTAATCCTGTTGAGGATCGTTGCTTTATTTTAATCCTGGTTGAGGATCGTTGCTTTATTTTAATCCTGGTTGAGGATCGTTGCTTTATATTAATCCTGGTTGAGGATCGTTGCTTTATTTTAATCTTGGTTGAGGATTGTTGCTTTATTTTAATCCTGGTTGAAAATCGTTGCTTTATTTTAATCTTGGTTGAGGATTGTTGCTTTATTTTAATCCTGGTTGAAAATCGTTGCTTTATTTAAATCATGTCCATATCCTTTCAATTTTAATCAATTTATTTCTTAATTGGGACTTAGGTCATTTAGGGGTATTTTGGTCATTTTTGCATTCAGGGGCATTTTGGTCATTTCCATGTTCGATAGCATCTGACACTTTCACACACTCTCTCACACAACAATATAGAGAATTGATTCAAGCTCTCTTCATACCCTCTTACACCTAGCGTTGGGAATCAAGAGTTCGATGTGAAGGGTAACCTACCTAAGAGTGAGAGAGTTCGATGGTGAGATTGCCAAGAAACGTCGGTCGCCATCTCGTAAGAGCTTGAGGGTGGACGGAGGACATTGACGGCCCTGGCGCGGTTGTGATATGGGGATCCTATGGCGGCTCAATTTCGGTTGATTTGGGGAAGGCGACGCTGTTGAAGGATTAACAAAGTTAGGGTTCCAAGAAAATAGCAAGGAGGAGGAAGAAGAAACTAGCGAAGGAGAAGAAGAAGCTCGACTAAGTAGGGTAAAGAGTTTAAACGGCATCGTTTCAGGTGAGTTTTCTTTAAAACTTTTCAACTTCATGTAATTAAGTCCTATAGGTTCTTATTTAATTCACATAAAGATTGAAATTTGTTCCCGATTACAATTTGGTCCCTGATTTGAGCTAATATTCACTATTTGATGCAATTTAGCCCTTGATTTAAGATTTTATTTTTGATTTATGTGTCCTAGTCCATAATTTAAGATTTATTTCTTAATTAAATTCAATTTGGCCCTGGCATTATTCAATTTCACCCCTAATTTTATATATTATGATAGAATTTTGCAATTGAGTGCTTGTTTTACATTATTGGTATTTAATTTGTGCTTTTTGTTTTTTGAATTTTACTATTTAAATATGGAAATTGGGATTTAGGCTAAAAGATAGAATTTTTAGTGGAAATTGTGTTTATTCATGACAAATTGATTTGGAGATCTTGATGATCAAGTTGGAAGTAATTTGAATTGATTTCATAATTTCGAATTAAGCAAATTTGGATTTGAAAAATTGAGGTTTTGATTTAAAGTTATGATGTTTCCTTAAATTAAAAATGACTTGAGGATGACATGTTAAGACACTTTGGGTCATTTTTAATTCTTGGAAAAACAAAGCTTGGAGTTAAAAACCCAATTCTCCAAATTTGAAAATAACTTGAAAGAAATTAGCGAATTTTTTTTTAAATGACTTTCAGCTTGGAAATTAAGATTTTTGGTCTCAAGATTTGATTTCCTAAATTAGATTCAATTGTGATGAATGTATATCCCATTGAGCTATATTCCCACTTGTTTAAGTTTGTTCTTGCTTTTGGTCCTTGATTGCGAATTTGCATCTTGATTTGTTTGTATGTCTCCTGAACTTTGCTAATGATTTTCTTAGTGTGCAGAAAAGGTCCCCAGTATACCCAGTCCTGCCCATAAGTTTTTATTTCTCTTTAGTTTTTGTTAATTGGTCCAATCGGGCCTTGTTTTGTAATAATATAGTAAAGTAGAACTTAGTTGTATGCATATCATATTTACTTGTCATTAACTATATCTGTTTGCATTTCATACCACCTTAATTCAGTTAATGACCATAACCCTTCCGAAGAAGGGGCATTCAGTGAGTGATCGAGTTTTCGGGGCCACTGAATGTCTCCGAGGATGAGACAGCTCTTCTCGGGATGCGTCGGGAAGTGCTTTCAAAAACCCGGGTCACGCAAATTAACTTTAATAATTGGACATTGCATTCATAATTTGCATACATGCATTAATTTAGAGATAGAAAAAGGAAAAATCCAAAAAAGAAAAATCAGAAAAATGAAAAGAAGTAATAAAAGGTGTTTTCAAAACAGAGTTTTCTTCAAATCATGTTCTCTTATTTGATTTTCAAATTAAGAAATGGGTATTTTAAAGGTTTTTCAAGGTAAGCATTTTCAAAAAGAATGTCTTCTTAATCAAGCAATTCAAAAGAAGATTTTGGAAATTGATAAAATTGATCAAGTTTTTCAAAAGCAAAAAAATGGAAAAAGATTTTTTTTTGTCACAGCATTTTCAAAATTTCTTCCCGATGCGGAAGACTCAACAAGAGAACAAATAGTGAAAGAGAATCGTAAAAAAATTGATCGACGTTGTTCGGTTATATTCTTCGAATTCTCGACATCGGTTTCAAAAAATGGTTTTATTTTCTTTTTATAACATTTTTCTAATAATAATCAAGATTAGGATCAAAAGCAACCTACTTTTCTTTTCGACCCATTAGATCTAGTTAGATTAAGAGGTACCGTCATTTGACGGGCGCTTCAGGGGTGCTGATCCTTCCCTGGGCGTAATCGACTCCCGAGCCTAAATTTAGGTTACAAAGACCGGACCTTAGGTTTAGTGGATCCACTACAGAGCTATGGACTTTACTTAGCTTAAGTGACCTTTAGGTGACTAATCACACCTTAGAATTTTGATTAGTGGCGACTCCATTTCCAACGTCGTTTCGACAGGGTTCCCCGGACCCGAACGTTTCAAGAGAGGTGCTGCCAAATTTGACATGATCAGTAACAAACTTGGAAAAGAGGGGTCTCTCAGAAACAGTAATGTGATAAAAAGGGTCATATTCGGCACTTAAGGAATAAATACATGAAATTCCTTCATCATCAGCAGGAAGTCCAGTAATTGATGTAATATCAAGCAAGGAGACAGACATTGGACCACATGGGAGATGGAAATTGTTCCTGCATCTGTTCCAGAAGGCACTAAGAGCACCAAGAATAGCTCTGTCGTATGAAAATTAACGCTTTGTCAATAACACAAAAGCAAGCAGATCTTGTTGGCGAATTGTATCTTCATGGTATTTGACCACTCTGTCCACCCAGTAACCCCATTCAGGGAGATATGATGGCCATGACAAGGATTTTCCTATCCATCGTCGAAGGCTATAAGTCTTGTCCTGAAAAGGTAATACTGTGTGCAATGGATAATGTTGGTCAAATTGAGCAGAAGGCAGTACAGTGAAGAAAGGAGTAATGGCGACATTAGTATCTTCAATGATATCTTTTGAGCTTTTGACAAGTTGCATTAGTACATCTAGAGTCTTGATCTTGTCAGAATCAGTTGTTGCTCCGTTCACTGCATAAAAACAAAATAGTCAGAAAAGCATGCAAGACATGTTTGATTATTGTTGTTTTTATCAAATTAATTATTTTTGGAAATTATTTTACATAAGATGCCGAATTAATTAATTAATTCCTAAAATTCCAAAATTTTTGGCCTAAATTACAAATAGGCCGAAACCTATGGAAACCCTAAGGACTTAAAAAACAATTTTGCCGCCCCATGCAATTAGGGTTTACGGAAAAATTAGGGTTTGGTTCCTCATCCAATTTTGATCATAATTTCATGCAATTAACTATATGATTTCTTGAATTGATCTAATTTGGTACAATTTTTGGCAAAATTAGGGTTTATGCCGAAAAATTGGAGGCAATTTGGACTATACCTAGGCCGAATTGTTTCAAATTGATTACATGGGCATGGCAACATGTTCTTAACCCTAAATCTTCATCAATTTGGCATGATTGTGTGGTGAACCTATTTGATCTAGGTTATGCCGCCTATATGTAGTAAACTAGCTCAAATTTGAAACAAAATTGAAAAATTAAAGCTTGTACTTTGTGGAGATGCCGAATTGGGTGTTACCACCTTTGATTTCAATGATGTTTGAGCATGAATTTGAGCATAGGGGCTGCTGGCCGAAGTTGATGAATTTTCTCTTCCTTTGGGTGACAATTTGGCTACATCGAGTGCAGTTAAGCTTGGGCTAGTGTTGCTTGATGATGGTGATCGTCGTTTAGAAATATTTTGGCCATGAAAGTTGTTGTTTGAGGCGCCATTGATGCTTCAAAGTTGCTGCAAATTTTGAACTTGGCTAGGGCAAGAGGAAGGTCGACGATGATGAGCCTATAGGGGGGTCAAATTCGGCCTTGCCTATATATAATCAAGCCCAACTCCTTTTATTTAAGGAATTAGGCTTGAGGGGGGCATTGTTGATATCTCCATTTACACTTGAGGGTAAATATGCCCTTGATAATGTTAGAACAAGATGTGTGGCTTAGATTTAATCTAAAAATCTAAGCTAGGTCAGATTTGATGCCACCATTGTCATAATTGAATTAGGAAAGTAATTTTATTTTCCTAATTTCCTATAATTGAGCCGAAAATTAGCATTAAATATTGAAAAATGATAATTATTTTTAATTATTATTAATTCAATAAATGATGGTCAGAAAAGAATTAAAGTAATCTTGTATGATCTTCAATTTTAACGGAGACTTAATTCTTATATGACGACCATCCTAATTTTATGAAATACATAATGCCATGTCTAAATTGGATGTGGCGCAATATGGCCTCGTCCCAACCGCCCATGCCCAAATTTGATCTCAATTGAATTAAATACAACTTTGTATTTTGTTCAATTAAGGACAAAAGGCGAAATTCATAAAATTGAATGGGCTAGAGAGGTGCAATTTCAAAAAGGGTTATACCATTGTAATCCTTGACTCTCATAAATCATTCGACAAATTTTCATCTCATTCTGACTTAAGACGAAAAACTTATTCACGTTTTTCAATTAAGGACAGTTTGGGGTGTGAAACCAATTTCACCATGATAGAGAGCTCAATTTCGACCAAGATTTTTTCCATGGTCTTAAAATGGTGTTCGAACCCTACTGGTGAAATTTGGGCTCAATCTGACACTGGTTGCAACTTTTGCATTTCTTTCAATTAAGGACATGAGGGTTTCCACCCCGTTTTAGTCAATTTTAAATCCGATCTCTGTTTTGATCGAATTGGGGGCCAAGAATGGTCAGGTTATGATCAATTTCGTGGCCTAGGAGTTTATGTTCAAGTTTAGGATCATTTTGGCTATTTTGACAGCAAATCAGACTACAGTGCAGAACAATCGGGACCCGAGTTAGAATGGATTGCGTCAGAAAGGAGGGAGATTACGCCAAGGTCATATTAGATATGTGTTGGTCGGCCTTGGAGGATGTCATTAATGGTAGTCAGCTTTGAAAGTCATGTCAGAATCTCTCCGTAGCTTCCGGGAAGGTTCCTTGAATCGTCAGAAAGGGAAGTCAATCATGCAAGTCAGGTCAGATTGCAGCAAATACTTAGTCAGCAAGCAGAAAGGGAACCGTCGGCCTTGGTAGCCTAGCCTAGGCCGCCCCCTATATAAAGGGCCTTCTCCCTTCAATTTTTAACACGCTTCTGTAGCTACAAATTTGTTCTGCGCAAAAAAATAATCTCCGTGCTTATTTTCTCTCTGGACCTACGCCACTTTCTACAATAACCCTACAAAATCTATCTTTTCTCGACACGAGCCAGAAATCTATCTTTTAAACTCGAGTGGCTTCCGTCACAAATTGTGTCAATGGATTGACGATCAATATTTCTCAACTTCAATTTCGTCTTAGGACGTTAAATAACTCTCTGCGAGTTTTTCTTCTCTTTCAATCTTGTCTCAAGACGTTAAACATTTAATTTTCTGTTTTTCATTTGAATAACAATCAGCTTGTTATTCCACTTACTTTTTCAAGCAAGAGATCTTTTCAAACGTTTATTTTTCTAGAGTCAATTTAGAATCGATGATTTAAATGCTCCGATGTTACTTTGATCAAGTTCCCGTAATTCATTCGCTCTAATTTACTTTTTGCGCTACGCGTACCACCAAAATATTTATATAATTTTTTTGTCATTTTCAGCAAAATGACTGGCACACTCCACACTACTATTAAGTTTTTCGCAAAAATTCTACCAAAGAGATTTTTGGCGCAATAATTACTCCATGTCATTGCACATTTTCTGTGTCACTACAATCATTATCTTTCATTAATTCATCATATTTACCCAATTTCAAATCTGCAGTCGCGCGAGCCAACGATGGTCAGTTGAAAATTTACGTATTTAACTTTTTTTTTTTTTTCTAAACAAAGCTAGAGTATTTATAATGCGGCCAAGGTGTGAGGGTGACGTATGAGTGTGAACTCAGAAATAGCTACGTGTCTTCTACTTAATTCGATGGAAGCTTCTTGTCAGAGTTTTTGATAGCAATGTTTTCTTTTTTAATTCTTTTTTACTAACAACTTTATCATTTTCAACAATAAGGAAAATGCGGTATCAAAAAAAAACAATAAGGAAAATGGACCCGGAGGGAATATGATCCTTTTCTTCGTTTCTTGCATGCGCATATAAAGAAGTGAGGTACAAGAACGGAAGTGCATTTCTCTTTTCCCCAAAGAAACATGACCAAGCCCAACCAGTCAAATTCCAAATAAGTTTGGTAATAATCTGAAATTTTTATGATTTATACCCAATGTTTCTACCTGAAAAAGATCACCAAGTTTGCAAATATTTTTCCTTATCTCACCCTCAAGATTTTTTTTATTATTAACATATACTATATTATATATACCCAATTTAAGAATTTGGCTCCTCTCCCGTTCATCAAAAATGAAACCTAGATATATATACCATCAAACATCAACAACGGCCTTAACTGCCAAATAAACGAAACGGCCGCAAATTTTTAATGTAAATCTCTTTTCCTCTTATATTTCTTATATTTACAATCTTTTCCACTCTTTTCAACTTCACTCAAACCTTTTTAATCTTAAGTTGCCGCAATTTTTAAAGTAAAAAGGAGGTCATGATCATGAATCAATGACAATTGAGGCTGAAAGAGGATGGTAATTCTTTTTCTTTCTTTTTTAATGATTATTATTTCTTATTATAAATTTTCCAATTCAATTAAACATAGGGATTAGTGAACAAAAGAAAAAAAAAAAGAATAGTATATGTGAGCCATTTCCATTTAATTAGACCATCTATGAATCTAACTTTGACATGCCTATTTCTATGTACTGTCATAAATAGACCAAATTAAACTTATAACGCATTAATTTATTACACCAATCTAAAAGCAACTTTTTGATTAGGACAAAATGCTACACATATAACTTGATAGTGATATGTCCACATACACATAATTTTTATTAGGTCTGGAGACGAAGACCCATTATTGTCGATCAAAAAAAAAAAATGAAGACCCATTATTTATACAGGAATATCTATAGGTATGATACCTTGAAAAATCCATAAGAATGAGAGAGACATAAGAACATAAAGGATCTTTTATAGGTCATGAATAAATAATTCTAATAACATAAACAGGGTGGAATCAGAAAATTTTCTTTGGGGGGACCAACCAGTGTGTATATATACATTACATTTTAGTCCGTCAACATCTAATTTTATATATATTCATATATAAATTTATGTTAAATTAAAGATAATATATAACCAATATAAATTAACAAATGTAATAATGTCATTAGTTGAATCATCAACAACTTAAGGAATAATAATACTATAAATAAAGTAATACAATACTCAATCCTAAAATAGATTGAAATAAATGAAGGAAAATTTGAATCATTTATACATAAAAGGAAATTAATTTGTAATGTATCACGGGCCAGCTTGAAAAAAATGGGGGCAAATTAAAAGAACAAAGGGGTCAAATTAGAAAATAAAAACCATGTGGGCCAAAACAGGATTTGACCATTTTATTTGGTGGAAAAAATACACCAGGAGCCAAACTTTCATTGGGCCAAAAGCAAAAATATGTAACTGAATTACAATTTTCAAGATTTGGGGGGCCATGGCCCCTGCTGCCCCCCCTCCCCCCCCCCCAATTCCGCTACTGAACGTAAAGGTTTAGACATACCTGATGCGGAATTTGGTTGAGCCACTTTATTAGCCATGAGCACAAAGTTGAAAAGAATAAATTGATTTCTCCCTCTTGACTCTTACTTAATTTTACGGTATTTCTTTCTGATGGAAAAGGCTTAATTTTCTGTTTGCCATGAACCCTAATGAGCAGAGGGAGGACCAATTTATATATGTAGTCTTTTAATATGGTACGTCCATTAAATAGCTAGTTGAACGGTAGAGATTTATTTGACTATTAAATGTATTAAATCTCTCAATTAACATAATTAGACAGATTTGATATAACCCACAATAATGTTGGTCAATCCTATAATTACCCAATTTACGTAATTGACAGATTTGATATGGGCCACATTAATATGGTCAAATTCTATAACATTCTCCTACTTGGCCGGATCAAACATTTAGCATTAACATTTAATAGCATAAAACATTAGTGCGCACATAAGGTGATAAATCTCTTCTTCATGTTCATCATAATACCATAGTATAATAATATACTAAATATGGGTTATGGCGGTTGTATATTATTTACTCAACATACTTCCTTCCATATACCACAATACTTAGCAAACCATTACACTAGGTCCATAATATACATAAATTTCTTTATGGTCTATAATCAAATCTCATAGAGATGATCTCGTTTCAATAAATTCAAACATAACATTATGTGTACACAATCATGAAACAGCTAATGTATTTCAGAAACACAATTAATTGAGCTCAGAGTTCAACAATAATCATAAACATCATTCTTTACCAATGCCAAGGCCCATTCTAGGCACGTGTTCCTTAAAGGCCTTTGGCGGTAAACCTTTAGTTAAAGAATCTGTGATCTTATTAGCAGTTCTAATACCTTCAATTGATACTCTTTGTTTCTGAACTTCCTCCTTAACGACAAAATACTTTACGTCCATATGTTTGGCAACTTTCGAGTATTTGTCATTTTTGGAGAAAAATACTGCTGCGAAGTTATCACAGAAAATTTTCAGCGACTTGGTAATGGTCTCGACAACCCCAAGTCCTGAAATAAAATTCCGGAGCTATAATGCTTGAATTGTGGCTTCAAAACATGCCACGAATTCTGCTTACATAGTGGATATAGCAATAATAGAATGTTTGGCACTTTTCCATAATATGTTACCTCTAGATAATTGGAAAAGATAGCCAAAAGTGCTCTTTCTACTATCAAGACATCCACCAAAATCTGAATAAGAATATTCAACAACTTCTAAATGGTGGGATTTCTTATACATGAGCATGTAATCTTTCGTTCTTTGCATAAGGGATCGATTCCATTTGTTTTCGTTCCACATCATTCTTTGGGCATTGCATAAGGCTGAACTTGTCTCCCTTTTGAATTGGAGCAATTCCAGCTAAACATTTGTTCATTTTGAAATTCTCTAGAATTCGTTCGATATAGTTTTTCTGAGACAATCCTAACAATCCTTGTGATCTATCACGGAACATTTCAATTCCTATCACATGGGATACCTCACCCATATCTTTCATCTCAAAATTCTTTGAGAGAAAATCTTTTGTTTAACGTAAGATGCCCAAATCATTAGCAGCAAGCAAAATGTCATCAACATATAGAACTAAGAAAACAAGCTTACTCCCACTAATCTTTCGGTATATACACCGATCAATGGTGTTTTCCTCAAAACCAAAAAATGTTATGGTATCATTAAACTTATTATACCATTGTCGAGAAGCTTGTTTAAGCCCATATATTGACTTCTTCAGTTTACACACCGAGTGATCTTTCCCTTCCAGCGAGAAGCCTTCAGGTTGATCCATATAAACATCCTCCTCAAGATCCCCATTAAGAAAGGTTGTTTCCACATCCATTTGGTGCAACTCCAAATCATAATGAGTGACCAATGCCATAATAATTCTTAAAGAGTCTTTCTTTGAGACAGGTGAAAAAGTCTCCGTGTAATCGACACCATCCTTTTGAGTATAGCCCTTGGCAACGAGTCTAGCTTTATATCGTTTGATATTGCCATTTGAGTCACATTTGGTTTTGAAAACCCACTTACAACCAACTCTTTTAGAACCTTTTGGCAATTCGACGAGGTCCCAGACTTTGTTATGTTCTATGGACTTTAACTCATTTTTCATGGCATCAATCCACTTGTCAGACTCATTACTTTCTATGGCTTGTGAAAACGAAACTGGATCTTTATCGATTCCAATGTCAAAATCTGACTCTTGCAAATAAACCACGAAATCATTAGCAATTGTTGGCCTTCGCTCTCTTTGAGATCTTCTTAATGGCATTGCTTGTGGTTCAGATATGTCAAAAATTTGTGGGTTAGTTCCTTCAGGAGGTGCTTCTTCATTTAAATGTTGCTCAGTGTTGTTAAAATTTTCATTAACAACTTGAGTAACATTTGGGTTAGGTGTGGATAAAGGAACATTTATTGGTAAAGAAACATCCACCTTAACTTCCCTTATTTTCCACAACTTGCTTTTCAACACTCCCACTAACCTCACCATTTTCAAGGAATCTAGCATTACCAGTTTGAACAATTCTTGGACTATGGTTTGGACAGTAAAACCTATACCCTTTAGATTTCTCTAGGTAACCAATAAAGTAACCATTGGTTGTTCGAGAATCTAACTTCTTTTCATGTGGATTATATATTCTTACTTCCGCTGGGCAACCCCAAACATGTAAATGCCTTAAGCTAGGTTTCCTTCTTGTCCACAGTTCAAAAGGAGTCTTTGGAAATGCCTTGCTAGGAACCTTATTTAGCAAATACATAGCGGTTCTAAGTGCCTACGTCCAAAAAATTTGGGTAATGAGGAGGTACTCATCATACTCCTAACCATATCCATTAATGTTCGATTACGCTTTTCAGCTACACCGTTTCGTTGAGGTGTGCCTGGCATTGTGTATTGCGCACATATTCCACGACTTTCGAGGAACTTTGCAAATGGACCTGGGCATTGCCCTGATTCATCATATTTGCCATAATGTTCACCACCCCTATCAAATCTTACAATTTTCACCTTTTTATCTAATTGCCTTTCAACCTCATTAATAAACACTTCGAGAGTGTCTACAGATTGAGATTTTTCATTCAGCAAGTATAGATAACCATAACGTGAAAATCATCGATAAAGGTGATAAAATATTTTTCTCCACCAAAAGATCAAAAGGTCCACAAATATCGGTGTGTATAATTTCAAGAAGCTGACTACTTCTTGTGGCTCCTTTCTTGTTATGCTTAGTTTGCTTTCTCTTAATGCAATCTAAACATAAACCAAAATCAGTAAAATCTAAATTCGTAAGAATTTCATTCTTTACTAATCTTGTTAACCTTTCTTTGGATACATGACCCAAATGTTTATGCCACAAGGAAGCTGAACTTTCATTCAGCAAACTACGCTGGCTTCCAACATTATGATAAACCGTAAACAAGGATTCAGCAAATGATTTATCAAGTTTAAACTTGTATAAACCATCAGTAAGAACACCAGAACCATAAAATAAAGCATTCTTATTTAACTTAAAACATCCATGTCCAATGTTCAAATCAAAACCCATAATATCCAATTTCATTTGGATTTGTGGTTTGGATCGTAAGGAATCCTTGCATCATGTTAGAAACATGAGTAGTTGCTCCATTATCAAGCCCCCAAGTATTAGAAGGAACTTCAGCTAAGTTTGATTCATAACATACAGAAACATAATGTATGATACCTTTCTTTTCAAACCAAGCTTTATGTTTCAGGCAATCTTTCTAATAGTGTCTTTCCCTTTTACAGAAATAACACTTATCTGTCAGTTCTTTCTTCTGAGCTGTCTGAGGTGCATTATCAGACATCTTTTTCTTCTTAAACTTCTTGGGCTTAGGCTTGAGTTCCTTTCCAGCTCCTTGACCCATGAGATTAATAGAATGACTTTCCATTATTTTCAGACGTGATACCTCCTCAGCAAGCCTACTGGACAATTCATTGACATCCCAATTATCCTTAATGGCATTATAGTTAATTTTGAATGGTCCATACTCAGGAGGCAATGAGTTCAGAATGAACTGCACCATGAAGGAATCATCCACATTCATTCCTAGGGTCTTAAGTCTTGCTGCAATGTTAGTCATTTCAATAATGTACTCTTGCATACTGCGCGACCCATCAAACTTCATGGTCGTCAGTTCTGCCATTAGAGTACCAGCCAATGACTTATCAGCAGAACGAAAACGTTCTTCCACAAACGTTATATATTCTTTAGCACTTTCTATTTGTGGAAGAGTGCTCTTAATTTTGTTGGCAATAGTCATCCACATAAACATCATGCTCAATCTGTTGGACCGTTCCCATGCTTAGTAGTGTCACTTCTCATCCTCACTACTTTCATCAATATAAGCAGGAGGCTTATCTTTCAAAAGTGCCAAGTTAAGATCCTGAACACCTAAATGGAACTTGACTTGTTCGCACCATTCAGAGAAGTTTGCACCATTGAAAACAGTCACAGATGCATCATGCAAATGAATAGAAATAATTGCAAACGGTATATATACACGCTTAGATCACATAAGAATTCAGATTAATAATCATTAGAGTATATATATAGATCACATTTGGGCAGATACTATAATATACTATCATAAATTCAATATCAATATGTAACTATAGGCAATTAATTATTCTCAATCAAATATACAAGACATCTTTAGACGTACGAATATATTTGAATAAAGAAGAAAAATTTGCCTCAATGAAGTTGATCATTAATTAATTTACCTTTTGACAAATCTGAAAGTACTATCATCATTGAACTTCATATAATACATTCATGCATGATATATTAATTTAGTTTGGTCACTTTGGTGACTAACAAACTACATAAAAGTATAATCATGCTCATAAAATATAACTTAAAAATTGATAGATAAAAAAATTTCAAATTCACATAATTAGAACATTCGGCTAAAAGTAAATATTTTATTCATAAATATTGAAATTCATCATGAGTATTCATTCTGCCAAAATTTATCAATGCATATATATATATATATATATATATATATATATATATAATAGATCAATCAAATTGGCCAAAGCATGCTTTCGAAATTGAAAACCATCAGATTCATTATTTGACCAAAACGTAATAAATATATATGCATATAAAATTTGAAATCAATTAATATTCATCAAAACTTCATAAGTAGTGCATTAGACCTCAATTCAATAATCAATCATTGCTAAAACGAAATAAATAGCAGTATATTGGCATGGAGAAAATAAGGAATTTATTCGGTCTATACAACAGAATTAATAGAATTCATCAAATCATCCAATTTTACCATTGTTGGGATGAAAATCAAAACATTATGATTTTCAATTAATTAATCAATAATCATCATAAGCGTACAAACTTTAATATTTCTTCTTCCAATGATCATTATTAGGCTAAATACCTAAAAAAATCCCTTATGTTTCATTTTTGGGACAAAATAATCCCTTATATTTTTTTTGAACAAATTAATCCCTTGCGTTTCAAAAGTGAGGCAAGTTCGTCATTTTTTAAACGGTCCGTTAGTCATGTGACGGCATGTGACTAACAGTCGTCAGTGACGCTGATGTGGCTTTTCCACGTCAGCAATCTTGGCCACGTGTCATGTGGGCCTCATATTAAAATAATTAAAATAATTTTGGAAAAATTAAAAATTCAGAAAATAAAAAAAAAATTTTAAAAAAGGACGACGCGTGTCGCGTCTAGGACAAAACACGGGATAATTCCCACGTTTGATCAAAACAGAAAAAGAAAAGGGCAAAAAAAAGAACGAAAATTAAAAGGAAGTAAAAGACTAATATAGTCGATTAGTCAGTAGGAAAAGAGGGATTAGGGTTCTGGAGGGTTTCAACTTTCAAATCAATCTCATGAATTTGAGAAAAGTGGAAGCGTATCGTATAAATCTTGAGAGAGATCGATATTTCCGTGAGAGAGTGGAATCGCGACTTAAAAGGTCAGTTAAACGTCTGTGTTTTTTTGAATTTTGGGGTTTGGGTTTTGTGATTAATTCCATGGGGTTTGTGATTAAGCTCAATTAGCCATAAAAATGGTATTTAAATAGTTAATTAGGGTTATTAAGTCAGGATTAAGTGAAATAATCGAGATTTGGGGTCTGGGCTTTCGGGTTTTGTGTTTTCTGCAATCTCGGGTTCAGGGTGTCTGATTTAGTTTGGGGATTATGCTTTCCTGTATATAGAACTGAGAATAAAAACATTATGGCACGTTTGGTATGCGAAATGAAATGGATAAGGAATGGGAAAAAAAATTCTGTGGGAATGGAATGTAATAATTATTATGTGGTTTGGTTGATAATAGGGAATAGATGAGGAATAATGTTTTTTTATGTTTGGTTGACAAATAGGGGAAAGGAATGAATTAGGATCATATGTTAAAATGACTATTTCTACCCTTATTATTATTTATTACAAATTAATACATTAGTTATTCTATTTATTACCATTATTCTTAATTATAAATTCTTAATTATTCTATTTAATTATACCATTAATTAATATATATAATAATTATTATTACTTAAAATGGAAATTTATATTATTGTATCTCTAAATAAATTTATTAAAAAATATAAATTTATACTAAACAAACATTAAAAACCCATCTTTCCCTTTCCAAAATGGATCAAAAAGCTTCTTTTTACATGAACAACTTGAATATATCAAGAACACCAAAGAACAAAACCCTAGCCACCACTGAGCATTGCCCGCCAGCTTCACTATGCCGGAGTATTTCCTTCACAAACAATAGAATCTTTTCTAAACAAAGCATTCCCAAACATATTTACTATGGTTAACAAATCGCAACTAGTCTCTTAACCATAGAAAATTCATCACATAACCATAAAAATCACATCCATTTATGCTACGAGACCAAACTCATGATAAAATCCAGCATAGCACAATACCCATTTTACAAAAACTTTACAGTATACAAACAATAATTAAACCCAAGCATCAAAACTATGGAAGCCGGTAACCGTCGAGTCCTCCCCTCTCCCTTACATCTTTTCTTTTTTCTCGGCCTTCTCTTTTCTTTCCTACCCCAAGTCGTTTCCTTTTCTCCGATTCCAGTAAACCCATCAGCAAAACACCCCAACTTTCAACTATGTTGTTTACCTACCACTTTCCTCTCTAACTACTCAATCAATTTCGGAAAAGCACCTAAATCAGAGAAAGCCCTAACTTTGGTTTTGCTCAAACCTTGGATTTTGAGAAGGCAAAACTATGGAAGCCAAAAGAAAGAGAGGAAAAGCTAAATGATTAAACCTGATCCAAGCCATGAGATTCCATGCAGTGAAGATGGAAGCGATGAAGAGAAGGAGGACAGGAGAGATGGGAGCAAGCATGAGAGGAGGAGGACAGGAGAGATCCGAGATGGGAGCAGACGAGAGAAAAGAAGAAAAAAAGCAAATTTTAATTTAGTTCTTGCTATATATATGCCAATAAATTGCTAACTTTATGAAGGTTATTTTTGTCCAAAGCCTTCAATTTTTGTTCCCGGTGCGCGCGGAATACCTAATACCATGGGACCTCATCTTTAGTTATTCCATGATTTCATGGAATGGTTAAGCCATGGAATGGCCTTTCCGCATTTTTCTAAACCAAACATGGTAACAGACCACCTACCCGGAAAAAAAATTCTATTCCTTGCCCATTCCGCAAACCAAACATCTCATTAGATGCTCTGCAATATCGGTTAAATGGAGATTATTATGGTATTGGTTTTACAGCTTTCATTTTAGCCTAATTTTCTGATATTAGTGGTCCCTATTTGTCACCCATTTTAGGAACATAAGAAAGAAAGAAACAAGTCCCTTTTATTGTCTCTTTCTTAGACATGATACACTCTTTTATATATATATTATAAGAAACAATAATAGGAGGATTTGAAATTACCAGAAAACCAATCCAACCTTAATTTCTTATGATTTGAAGAACAAATGAGGAGGGGTATTTTGGTATTTTTATGCTCGATTTTTTCATTATTTAGATTGATGATTGAGGATATTTTGGGAAGTTTGTGAAAAAGTTACTATTTATGGGTCCCATTCTCCATAAACTAATATATTTTTGTTGGATTATTATCTAATGATCCTCATACTTTTAGCTTTATGCTATTTAGTCATTTACAATTATAGGTTGGACGATTTAACGCGTTCCCATTTGTTTTTGTATTTTTTTTCCTATTTGTCCGATTAAGATGATTCAAGTGTCTATTAAAAGGTAATTTCATGATCTACAATTTTCATGGAGAACTCAAAAACCAATTTTAATGTTTTGATTCTAAAAAATGCTTCTGAAATTTTGTGGTTTTATTGCCGGTCAATGTAATATCGTATAATTTTTTGTCCACATATCCGATTGAAGTTATTTGAAGTGTCGGTTAAAAGGTTATTGCATGATTTACGACTTTCTTGAAGGACCCGAAAGCTAAATTTGATCTACGAGTTTCATGAAGGGTTCAAAAGAGAGTTTTTATGCTTCAAGATCTCCATTAACAAACATTTTCTTATTTGGAATATTTATTAAATAACCCTCATATTTTTCTACTTTATACTACTTAGTTCTTTACAAATTCTATCTTCATCTAACGTTTAAGATTTATTTTTTTATTCTTTGTTCTATTTGTCCGATTAAGTTAATTCATGTGTCTATTAAAAGGTGATTTCATGATCTAAAACTTTCATGAAGGATTCAAAAGCAAATTTTTATGTTTTAGTTCAAAAAAATGCTTCCTAAATTTGGTCGTTTCGATTGTTGGTCTATTTAATACCATATAATTTTCGATCCACATGTCCGATTAAAGTTATTCAAGTGTCGGTTAAAAGGTTACTATATGATCTACGACTTTCATGAATAACCCAAAAGTTAATTTGAGCTACGAGTTTCATGAAGGGTTCAAAAGGGAATTTTTTATGTTTCAAGATATCCATTAAGAAATAATTTCTTATTTGAATTAGTTACCAAATGACCCTCATACTTTTCTATTTTATATATTTTATGCTACTTAGTTCTTTACAAATTCTATCTTACTCGATTTAACGCTTCATTTTTTATTTTCTTTGTTCTATTTCTCCAATTAAGGTAATTCAAGTGTCTATTAAAAAGTAATTTTATAATCTACAACTCTTTCATGAAAGACTCAAAAGCTAATTTTCATGTTTAAATTCTGAAAAATACTTTTGAAATTTTGTGATTTCGATTGATAATCTATTTAATTTCATATTTTTTTATCCAGATGTTCGATTAACAAAGATTCACAAAGATCCCTTCATAAAATTTTTGACCCCGCAGCGAAGCGCGGGCCAAAAAAACTAGTATATATATATACTATAATCCGAGATATGCTTTCAAAATGCTCTTCTAAGCACTCCTTCCAAATTTTTCACAACGTATATATATAATATAATATAATTCTCCTTTTCTTTGTTTATCTCTTTCAATTTAATTAAACTCCTTCCAATGACAAGGCTCAGTTACACTAACTAAACCCAAATAAACATAGTTGTTGCAGAAAGCAGGTTTGGCTATGAACCAAATCAAATAACTCAATTGAAGCAAAATTTGTCTCATATTTGTATTGTATGCAATAGAAACTTCAGAATTTGTCGTGTTTGAACTTTGAACAGAACATTAAAAGTGGGCCTTCCCTTGGATTGTTTTGTTGAAAGCATGTTTTTTTTATTGTTTGTTATTTGTTTGGTTATCGTTATATGGCAACTTAATTAAGCATGTTGTTTTATTTCATTTATCTTGTAGATGGATCCAAAATTGAGTGCTAGATATACTGAAGAAGATGGTGGTAGTAGCTTTTACATAGTTGTTTATGGTCTTGGGAAGTTAGTAAGGGACCCTAAGCTGATGTTTGAAGGTGGGTGGAGGATCAGGAGTGCTGAGAACCCTGATACAGTTAATTTGAGTGAACTTAAGAAACTAGTTAAGGAACACTTTGGGGTTAATAAAGTTCATAAGTTGTATTACTTTGTGTAGACACCCTAATTTCGCCAGTATCCTTCAAATAGGATTGAGTGGCTCCTAAATTTGTATCAGGATCACCCAAGGGCATTTTGGTCATTTGTGCACTCAAGGGCATTTTGGTCATTTTTGGTCCACTGTTAGTTTAGGATAGCTAATTCATTTTTTTGGGCATCATGGTAAAATAGTGAACATCTTCTTAGGTTAATCCTAACTTGATTGCATTAGAAAAAATTCAAAAATATTTTTCTTCTTGGCTTTGTACTACAATTGCATTTGCATATTCCATGATTGATGTCAAATAATTTGATTTCAATTAATGATTTGGCATTGACACTTTAACAATTTTCCTCAATATGAAGTCATTGGACTACTTTCTTTCTTCACTCACGAGGATTTGCATTGTTGCGCTTTGTTACTAGATAATTTAACTATAGCATGGTACAAAGATAGGAATTGAAAAAGTTACAAAAAGAAAATGCATTTCATTCTTTATGCTTCAGCTTACACATTTCATAAACGTACAAAAAGATTTTCAATTTTGCATTTGCATTTACAAAAAATACCCAAATTCTGATTAGCATCTGTGTCCCTATTTACTAAAATAAAGTCAACTTTTGATTACATTTCCAAGAGTGGAGGAGACACATGACCCTTGCTTAAGTTTTCTTCATTATCATGGGTTTGAATTAATAATGGCATGAAGGGACTTCAAGGTTCGAATTACAACCTGCAAAATAGAGGCACCAAACTTGTCTGACCAATTCAGCAAACTATAGTACGCAGGAGAGGAGAATAAACAAGGCCAGAGCAAATTTGCAGCAGTCAAGTCGTTTCAATTAAAATCAATTTAGCAAAAACAGAGAATTCACACCCATATTCATAAATTGCATTCTAACATCCATGTGATACTTATCATTTTCTTTTGTAGTTTACTAAGTATTCAAGCATCACCATTATTGCAAGCATTCTATAGGCATCACAGACATTCATAACAACATTGTGCCCATTAATCAGCATCACACTCATTTTTGCATATCTTTATGTCTACTAGTAGGCACAATCAGATTCATTTGCACACACTCTTTAGTATCATTCTAGCAATCATCAAAACAAAACAAAACAAAATGATAGCATAATATTTGTCCTTAGCAGGACTTAAGCATCTAGAATAGCTTCACAGATCAAACATTGCAGCAGTATATGTCTAAAAATTGTAACTCATAAGTCACACAAGTAAGTGAATAAAGGCAAGGAAGCTGCATTGCCAAACAGAACTTCAGCAGGGAATAAGAGCATGTATCAGCCAGCTCAAAAATTCAGACTCAGTTTCAAACAAGTGCAGAAATGCAGTCAGTAGTAGTCCTCTCAATGATGACACACATAGAATTCAGTTAATGTTATTCGAGTCATAAAGTCCAAGAGTAAGCAGTGTGGTGATCTCAACCAAAAACAAGGCAAGGCTTGCACAAGGCAAAAAAATCAAACAAAGAGCATCCCAAAACATCTTCAAATAATTCAGGGGGAGGTCATTCTTAGCTAAATGAAAAGCAGCAACAAGTTGTATGTATTCAAGGATTTTTCCAGCATATACGTATAAGGCAGGGGCATTCAAGCAGCCATTTTGAATTAAAGAAGATTATGAATTAGACACAACATTTCTCAGACAAAAGAAGCAGGTAGTTCTAAAGAGCCTAAGCAAGCATGAAGCATATCCAAAAAATCCTTTAGGATCCTATTCAATTGCATGATGTAACAAGGTCATTCATAGTAAGCCAAACCAGAAATAAGAGACTACATGTCACGCATACTATCTCAGCAGTTAGTATTGTGCAATTGGCCCATGAGTTTGAAACCCTTCCAATTGGTTCAGTTTGCCAACTAAGCAAAGGTCACTTGCAGAGAGAAAGACACACATGAGAAAGGAAAATTGAAATGAACCAAAAACAAACAAAACAGAGAAAGGAAGAGTTGCCCACCTGTCAATGAGGACAAAAAACAGAGAATTTGCCAAACCAGCTCATTTTGAGCCACACGTGCTCCATCAAAATCCACCTGCAGAAACAAACAAAAAGAAGTGAGTCAGTAGCCAAAGAATGAGGGTATAAAAATGAACAAAAAAAGAGAAAATTGAGGAGCCCTCGGATAAAAGAGCAACTCACGGTTAAGATTTGAACGGATCCTACTATAAATATACAACTTGGTTCTAGGTTTTAAGGAGAGTGGGAGAGTTGTCAGGGAGGAGGACATTTTTTCGAAAAAACAAAGGGGCCAACTAGGGTTTGGAGATCCAAAAAAAATTAGGCTTCTTCAAACAAAAAGAGATTGGGTTTTTAGCTTTTAACAGAGAAAAAATAAAAAAGAAGCACATCAAAAAAAAAGGGGGAGAGGATAGTGACCAACCAAGCAAGCGATTAGAGAGAAAAAAAAGAACTTACCTTAAGATAAGAGGAACTTCAATCAGGGATTTGGGGATTTTGGGTCATTTAGGGTTTGTCCATTTAGGTGCTTGAAGGTTTGGGTTTTTCTGGTACAAATTGATCGAGGGATTTTAGTCAAGAGGCACTGAGGAGTCTCGCGCCGACATTTGGGGTCGGATCACCGATGTCTTCGCCGGAGTTGGGGTGTTTTCAATTTCGGATAGGTTCGTTATAGTGAGATTTTGGGGGTTTTCGTGTTAGGGATCTAGTTTCGGAGAAGAAAGGGACTTCTTTTAGGCCTTTGGAGGTTGATTCACGGCGGGCTTAGGTGATCACGGTGAGCGGCGCTGCAGCTAGGGTTCGTGAAGGAAGGAGGCGCGGGTTGAAGAAGATGAAGTCTAAAAAAGAGAGAAAGAAATGAGCTTTTATACAAAGCCCTAGAACCCGACCCGATCCGCTCCAGACCCGCGGATCAACCCCAATTGTGGTAAAATTTTTCCTCCCTTTCAATTACATCCTTAATTTGTGCATCTTAGTCCTTAAAGTCTAGTTTTGTTTAATTTGACCCCTTTCTCATTTAGTTCAAGTTTTCCTTTAAATGATGATTTTAATTTGAGTGCCCTTGTTTGTTCCTTTCCTTAATTTAGTGCCTTTTTCTCTTGTTTCTTAAAAAAATGGGTTATATCTATCTTGTGAGCCTCAAATTGAGGAATATTGATAAAGATCTATGTTTTAAGACTCTAATTTGTTGGCTTTCTTGTGAAAGATGTTTTTAATTGTTTATTGCATGGATTAAACATGAAAAAGATAATAAAAATGATGATTGGGATTTGTTTTGCTTGGAATCCTTTTGGATTCAACTTGAACTTAAAAATTAAGTGTTTTGTTTAAAGATTTTATTTTTGAGTTGGAAATAATTCGAATTATCTTTGATTTCTATTTGAGCTAATTTTGATTTGAAAAATTGAGATCTTGACTTAAAGTTAGGATTTTTCTTGAATTAAAAGTGACTCGAAAATGGTATGTTAAACCATTTTGGGTTAGTTTTACTTTTGAAAAAACAAGACTTGGAATTAAAGATCCAATTTTTCAAATTGAAACTAACTTGAAAGAAATTGATGAATCCTTTTGAATTAACTCCAATTTGAAAATTAAGATTTTGAGTTTAAAGACTTGATTTTAAAGTTGATTCAATTAAGTTTTATTTTACATATCCAGTAATTTGTATTCCCATTTGTTTGAAGACTCAAACTTATTTCCATGTTTGCTTTGGTCCTTGATTTAGGGTTTTGCCTAATTCTTGATATACTTTGATTCTTAATTTACATCATTGATATGCAGTTTGTGCTTTTTGTTCCTGAATTTTGCTAATTGTTCACTTAATGTGCAGAAAAGTCCCAAGTTGACCAAGTTGGCCCTAAGCTTTTAATTTCTTTAAGTTTAATTGTTAATTCAATTAAATTAAATCGTTGGGCTTGTAATAATTAGTAGCTAGACATATGCATACCATATTTATTACTTGTATACTTAAACTGTTTGCATTTCATGCCACCATTATATGTCCCGATTGATAAAGGGGTGTTTTTGACTATGACGGGCAAATCCCGGGTAAAGATGCATGACCACGACCTCTCGGGATTTCGCTCCGACATCGAACAACTTTTACGAATATCCTCGGAGAGCCGGGCTAGGTTCGTGGGGGTTGACTCGAGTAAACCCCTCTTTATTAATCATATGATAAAATTTGAATCTTGCATGCATCATGTCATTCATGCATTAACCAAGACTTAGGTTAAAGTGAAAAAACCGAAACTTCAAAAGAACTGTTTTCTTATCTCTTTCCTAAAATGCCCTTCCTGGTTGGAAGGTCCCTGTTTTCTTCTATTCCCCAAAGATGCCCCTTCCTGTTCGGAGGGTCCCAGTCTTCAACATCTCTTTCCAAAAATGCCCCTTCCTAGTTGGAAGGTCCTCGTTTTCTTTTATTCCAAAAATGCCTCTTCCTGGTTGGAAGGTCCCATTTTCTTTTGTTTAAAAAATGCCCCTTCCTAGATGGAAGGTCCCTGTTTTTTTTTGTTCCAAAAATGCCCCTTCCTGGTTGGAAGGTCCCTGTTTTCTTTTATACCAAAAATGCCCCTTCCTAGTTGGAAGGTCCCTATTTTCGTTTATTCCAAAAATGCCCCTTCCTAGTCGGAAGGTCCCAATTTTCAATATCTCTTTCCAAAAATGCCCCTTCCTGGTTGGAAGGTCCCTGTTTTCTTCTATTTACAAAATTGCCCCATCCCGATTGGAAGGTTCCTGTTTTCTTCTATTCCAAAAATGCCCCTTCCCGGTCGGAAGGTCCCAGTTTTCAATATCTCTTTCTAAAAACGCCCCTTCCTGGTTGGAAGGTCCTAATTTTCTTTTATTCCAAAAATGCTCCTTCCTGGTTGGAAGGTCCCCGTTTTCTTTTGTTCCAAAAATGCCCTTCCTAGTTGGATGATCCCTATTTTCTTCTATTTCCAAAAATGCCCCTTCCTGGTTGGAAGGTCCCTGTTTTCTTTTATTCCAAAAACGCCCCTTCTAGTTGGAAGGTCCATGTTTTCTTCTATTTCCAAAAATGCCCCTTCTTGGTTGGAAGGTCCTCATTTTCTTTTATTCCAAAAATGTCCCTTCCTGGTTGGAAGGTCCCGGTTGTCTACTTTTCCCAGTTTGCCCCTCCTCATCGGAATGTGTTGTCAGTATTCCTAATCTGCCCTTCCTCAGCGGAAGCTGTTGTCAAAGTTTAACAGTTTGCCCTTCCTCATCGGAAAGTGTTGTTAAGTTTACTAGTCTGCCATTCCTCAGCGGAAGGTGTTGTCAGTATTCCGAGTTTGCCATTCCTGATCGGAAGGTGTTGTTAAGTTTACTGGTTTGTCTTTCCTCATCGAAATGTGTTTTTATGTTTACCAGTTTGCCCTTCCTCATCGAAAGGTGTTGTTTAAGTTCACCAGTTTGCCCTTCCTAATTGGAAGGTGTTGTCTACATTTCTCAGTTTGCCGGCCTTTATCGGGAGGTGTTGTTCCTATTCCTGTTATATCCTCCCAGGTTTTGTCATGTTTTCACATGTAATAAAATGTTTCAATTCACTTAAAACAAGAAAGAATCAAAACATAGGATTAAGAACTAAAAGCAACCTTTTTATTTGAGACCCACATTAGATCTCGTTAGACTAAGAGATACCGCCATTTGACGGGCGTTCCGGGGGTGTTAATCCTTCCCCGGGCGTAATCGACTCCCGAACCTAGATTCAGGTTATAAGACCGGACCTATAGGTTTAGTGGGTCCTTCGCCGAGCTTTGGATCACATTAGACTGGTTAGGTCAATTTGAAAAAGATTAGTGGCGACTCCCCTTTTAAGTCGTTAATGGCAGGGTTCGGACCCCGGACCCGCACGTTGCGACACTTTGACCCTGTTGAAGGCTCTTTAGATAAGGGGTTGAAAGAAATAAAGAATGATAGCGATACCTCGGAAATGCTTGGTTGTTGGTTTCTGTATAGAGAGATTACAATTTATGTTGAACATGAAATAGACATCCCAATTGTCCAAAAAGAAGCCCCTATATTAATTGATGGTGGGTTGGGTTCTGATTCACAAGTGGGCTGTGATAAGGCCCAATTAAGTGGTGGACCAAGTGAAGTTGGGCCAACAGAGGTTGTGGATTTAACTAGTCTAGTGAGTGAACTTGATGAGATTAATTAGGCTGCTGGGGTTGGTGAAGTTCTTTTAAATCCACAAGGGTTTTTGTTTGAGGAATTAGGGCTGAAACTGTTAAAGCGGAGACAGAGAAAAAGGAAGCTAGTTTTGAGGAAGCCAATCTAGATCTAGCAGATTTGACAGAAGAGAAAGATGATGAGCAAGATCCAGAAGAAATAGATGCTGTAGAAGAAAGAGATGATGAGCTAGATCTAGATGAAATAGATGATGGAGAAGAGAGAGATGATAGATGAAGCTGATGATAATGAGAATTTGGATGCATATCTTGTTAGGAGTAGAGCTTTTACAGAAGATGAAGAAGATCTTAAACGTGTAGTTGCTTTGGAAAAGATTTTGAAATCAGTTGGGAGAGGAAAAAGACAGAAAACAGCTCCGGAAATACAAGGTGAAAATGCAGAACATGTTGATCCATTGGAAGAAAATTTGAGGCGGAGAGCCATAGAAGATGCTCCAAATTTATATGGTGAAGCTTATGAAGATGAGAGGGGCTACCAGAGTCCAGTGTATCTGTCAGATGACCATCACAGTTTGGTTGGAAGTTTGAGGATCCAGAGCATGACGATGCACAATGGAGAAAATCCAGGTACCCTCATTTCAACCCTAAGCATGTAGTTCCAGATTTTTGTAAGTCAATGGTTTTTATAGATGCACAACAGTTTAGGGATGCAATGAGGAAACATTCAAGTATTAAGAAAAAATATTTAAATTAGGTTAAGAATGAAACTAGGAGACTTAGAGTGAAGTGTTTTTATAGTCCATCTTGCCCTTGGTTTTTTTATGCTGGGTGGAATGAAGAAATTAAGGCAATACAAATTAGGAATATGGGGGATGACCATACTTGTATAGAAAATTATAAGAACAAGGCTGTCACTTGTGATGTAATAGCTGAAAATTTTCATGAGACAGTTAGGGATTGTCCTAGATTAAAAACAAGCCAGCTACAGAAATTTGTGCTACGTTAGTTAGGGGCTAATGTCCATCTCAAGAAGTGCATCAAGGAAAAAGAGAAAATAATGGAGAATGTTGCTGTGAATTTTAAACAAGAGTTTAAGGAATTATGGGATTATGCAGAAGAACTGAGATCCAAGAATCCTGGATCTACTATTAAGGTTGGTGTGCAAGAGTGACTAATGATGGACCTTCACATTTCCAGAGGTTCTACTGTTGTTTTGATGCTTTGAAGAAGGGTTGGAAAGAAGGATGCCGACCCATTCTAGGAGTTGATGGTTGTTTTTTTAAGGGGCTTTTAAAGAGTGAATTGCTCTCTACTGTTGGGAAAGATGGGAATGATCAGATGTATCTGGTCGCATGGGCACTAGTGGAGGCAGAGAATGGAGAGACATGGACATGGTTTCTTGATCTCTTAGCCAAGGATCTTGAACTAGGTGTTGGAGATGGGTTCACTTTCATGAGTGACAAGCAAAAGGTTAGCTATTTTATTGACTTTTTATTGCCATTTATTTATTTCAAATTCAGTGTGCTATTTGACTTGTTTGAATTTTAAAACAAAATCTATCTTATGTTTGCAGGGCTTAAAAGCTGCTGTTAAGGGCAGACTCCCAAGAGTTTAGCATAGGAACTGTGCCAGGCATGTTTTTTCCAATTGGGGAGGGAGAAGGCTTCCCAAGACCTATGAGTTTGCATACTGGAACATTGTCAGGGCAACCATACCAAGAGAATGGGATGATAGATTTGCGGAGTTTGATAGAATTGATCATAAGAAAAAAAAAAGAGTTGATGAAGAAGAAACCCAAGCACTGGACAAGGGCATTTCAGAATGAAGTGTGCAAAAGTAAAATGGTGGACAGTAATGCATGTGAGTCCTTCAACTCCATCTTATTGGATGCAAGGACAAAGAGCATAATTACCATGTTGGAACATATTAGAGAGGAGACAATGAAGAGGATCCTAGCTAAGAGGAAGTTTGTAGAGAAATGGAAGGACAACTATGGTCCTTTGATTAAAAATTTTGATCAAAGGAAGAAGGATTCTGGTGGATGGGAATTGCGAGATTTTGCTGAAAATGGGGTTGAAGTTAAGAAGGGTCGAGATATGTTCATTGTGAACCTGAACATGAGAACTTGCTCATGTAGGTATTGGCAAATATCAGGGATCCCTTGCTGTCAAACATGTTCTACAATTTAGATGAATGGTGGAAACCTAGATGACTTCTTAAGCCACTATTACAGCTGTGAAACCTATGCAAAGGCATATCAGTACTCATTGAACCCCATTAATGGTCCAAATGGGTGGAAAAAAACTGGACGGGAGGAACTGCTGCCACCACTTCAACCTAAGGCAAAGAGAGGAAGGCCAAAGAAAAAACAGGAGAAAGGCCCCTGATTAGCCAACAAGCAAAAATGGCAAGATGTGAAAGACTGGACTTCCCCAAAAAATGCAGAATTTGTATAGAAAAAGCGCATAATAAGTCAACGTGTCCCAACAAGGACAAAGTAAGTCATCATGGACTTCAATTTTTGACAATTTAATCAAAACTTATGTACATTGCATCTTGGAGAGGAAGGCCACCAAAGGACAAAGGCATTTTTGGAAATCAAGTAAGTGATGATTGAATGGTTTTTTTTGCTCACTATAGGATTTGGGAATGTTAACGAATCACTTTCATTGTCATGGCTTAGGCCCCTGATGCTGTTGACACTGGAGACCATGCTGCAAAAAGAAGGGGCAGACCCAAGACCAGTGTTGGGAAGATATCCTCTAGAGGATATGGCCACTATTTTTCAAAGAAAACTGGGAAAATGACTTTTGATATAAGCCTCGACACCCCCCCCCCCTTTTATGCAGGAATTTCTCTAATACATGCCACTGATTAGGAAAATTTGTTTGTTTTCAGGGTGAGTACTGGCCAGACAAGAGGAATCAAGCATCTTCATCAACTTCACAAGCTATTGGATCTTCTAACACAGCTAGGAAGTCCACCATGACTACAAACACAAAGAGGAAGTCTGATGATGCTAACCCAATTGGCACCCAAGAATCTGTTAAGAATAAAAAATGAATTTGCTTGTGAATTGTGTTCTCTGCTATTTTGTTCACTAATTTTGTTATGTTGACAAAACAAACTGTTGTTAGTTGTATTATATAACTAATGTTGGCAACCTTAAGTCTGATATTAGATGAGGATTTAGTTGTCATTGTCAACATATGATGGATGCATTTTGATTAGAACATACAATGTAATGAAATACTAGCATTTTCAATTACAAAGTTCAGTTGCAAGAAATATATACTACTGTAATGAACTCCAAATTTCATTATATTGTGTTCAGTTGGCAGGGTGTTATGGCAATGACAAAAAATTCCCTATTTTTTTTAAAAAACATAAAGGGATTATTTTGACCCAAAAGAAAAACATAAGGGATTTTTTTGGGTATTTTGCCCTCTTTTAATTAGTTATGTTTTAAAATTTTTTTTTCTGAAATTTTTATTTTTTCCAAAATTATTTTAATTATTTTAATGTGGGGCCCACATGACACGTGGCCAAGATTGTTACTGACGGCTGTTAGTCATGTGCCATCACGTGACTAACGGATCGTTAAAAAAGGATGAACTTGACTCACTTTTGAAACGTAAGGGAAAAATTTGTCCAAAAAAAAAAACATAAGGGATTATTTTGTCTCGAAAGTAAAACATAAGGATTTTTTTGGGTATTTAGCCATCATTATTACCATAAACTCTATTCAATATTTATTCATGAAACCTAACTAGCTTTGATGCCACATGTATATTAATCTTAAGACATAAGAACATAAAGGATTTTTATAGGCCATGAATAAATAATTCTAATAACGTAAAGGTTTAGACATACCTGATGCGGAATTTGGTTGAGCCACTTTATTAGTCCTGAGCACAAAGTTAAAGAGAATAAATTGATTTCTCCCTCTTAACTCTTACTTAATTTTACGGTATTTCTTTCTGATGGAAAAGACTTAATTTTCTGTTTGCCGTAAACCCTAATGAGCAGATGGATGACCAACTTATATATGTAATTTTTTAATTTGGTATGTCCATCAAATAGCCAGTTGAACAGTAAAAATTTATTTGATTATTAAATATATTAAATCTTTCAATTAACATAATTAGACAGATTTGATTTAACCCACAATAATATTCATCAATCATATAATTACCTAATTTAGGTAATTGACAGATTTGATTTGATATAGGCCATATTAACAGAGTCAAATTCTAACAAGGAATACCTGTGGGAGTGGGTCAACCCGTAAGAGTATAGTAGTGGACCATATATATGCCACTTTTGATTTAAGCAATTTGCCTTCATTTTCAAAGTCAATCTACACACGGGAAAGAAAAGATTGAAGCTAAAGAACCGAATCTTGTATAGAGACATATGAAGTATTTTAATTTTCATAATTCTTCTCCTCTTTATGATATATATATATGTTAAACATTTCTAGAATATTTTAACGATGGTGAAAAGAAATCAGAAGTCAAAACATATGTTTCTTCTGTCTTCATTTCCTTTATGTACTACACCCCAATACGTAAAATCCATTTTCAGTTTTCTCTTGCAAATTGCATGTATTTTTTTTTTTTAAAAAAAAATGCATATATGTTAAATGTGGAGTTGACACATGTTTCTTTTGGATCACATAATATACAAATATAAAAAACATTAAAAAAATAATAATTATAGGAAGTAAAAGTACTAAAAAATCAGTCAAAAAATTTAATCTTATTAATTTGATTACTATTTAGTTTGGTTTTTTCATTATTTCAATATTGATTTTTTCATTATTCTCACAAATTTCTAAGGGTATTTTTGACTTTCTAATAATTTAATATAATATAACATATTTAGAAGTGGTTTGGCTAAACGGTCTATTTAACATTATATAATTTTCTCTCCAGTTATCCAATCAAGGTGATTTAAGTGTCTATTAAAAGATTGTTCCATGATCTACAACTTTCATGAAAGACTCGAAAACTAAATTTAATGTTTCAAGTATCAAAAATGCTTCCGAAATTTTTTTTGTTTCGATTAACGGGAATAGGCCGTCCACTTAATATCATATAACTTTTGCTCCAGATGTCTGATTGAGATTATTCATGTGTCTCTTGAAAGGTTATTTCATAATCTACAACTTTCATGAAGGACTCGAAAACAAAATTTAATGTTCAAGGTATAAAAAATGCTTCCAAATAATTAGTTGTTTCGATTAACGGAAATAGACAATTTAATATTACATAATTTGTGCTTATGGTGAAAATTGGACCCAGGGAGGGTTTTTTTTTCAAACTTCCTAAAATACCCTCGGTATTCAACTCAAATAACAAAAAAAATCAAGCATGAAATGACCAAAATACCCCTATCAATTTGTTCTTAGATTAATGAGACTAATTCCTTAGATTGGTTTTTTAGTCGGATCCTTACTTGTCCAAATCTTTCAAAACACATGACTTAAAGCAATTTGTTATCGTCCTCATTTGACAAATCCATAAATCACTAATAATATGTTGAAAACTAATTGGGGACTATTGCATATCAAGTGCAAGAACATGTACACGAAGTGAAGCGTACGGGCTCTTATCTAGTCTAGTAATAATAATAAGAATTAAGTCTACACAAGATAGTAAAAGAAACCATAAATTCATGCATCCTGGACTTTAATTAATTAATTCATTATACAATATTTCTCTTGGAAACGTTTATTGAACTGAATTAATATAAAAAAAGAAAGGAAAAAAACATAGAAGAGAAAAAAAGAAAAGAAGCTTTGATATTGAAAGAGGGAGAGCATGAAATGACCGAAATATCCCTATCAATTTGTTTTTAGATTAATGAGACTAATTCTTTAGATCGGTTTTTTTTATTTGGATCCTTACTTGTCCAAATCTTTCAAAACACATGACATAGAGCAATTGGTCATCGTCCTCATTTGGCAAACCCATAAATCACTCATAATATGTTGAAAACTAATTGGGGACTATTGGATATCAAATGCAAGAACATATTCACGCAGTGAAGCGTACGTGCTCTTATCTAGTAATAATAATAAGAATTAAGTCTACACATGATAGTAAAAGAGACCATAAATTCATGCATCATGGACTTTAATTAATTAATTTATTATACAATATTTCTTTTGGAAACGTTTATTGAACTGAATTTAATATAAAAAAGAAAGGAAAAAAGCATAGAAGAGAAAAAAGAAAAGAAGCTTTGATATTGAAAAAGGGAGATGAATTTTACCTTCCACTCATCCACCAAATTCAGGTGGTGAAAAGAGAAAGGGAGAGGAATTTGGTGATCCAGGCAGACATGCATGCATAGGCCAAAACGTCAATGGAGGAGCAACTTGTAATCACGTACAACATGAAAGCCTTCGAAGAGCCCCAAAGTCAACGGCACAATGCTAACATAGAGCCTGCCAAATCCTTAATTCCTCATTATGACACATGGATTCGAATCCCACTTAACGTGTAATAAAGTCTCCTCTTTTCTCTGTATTTTCCCACATAAAGCCAAAAATTAGTGACCAAAAATTACATTTTCTTTAAATTTTTGGGACTACCGTAATTAGATGATGATAGAATGGTAAAATTCAAGATAAATCAAAATTTCAAAAGCTAGCATGCATGTACGCAAACTCTTAATTTTAATGATTACTAAAATTTCACTCAATTTTTTTATGGAAGTTTATCAACCAGTTGGTGCATGTGTATGTCGTCTGAATCTTAAAATCTCATACTGTATGATAATTATGGTATTTCGTCGGTTCAAAATAAGTGGAACACTTGGGATTTCACACATATTAAAAATGATTATTAATTCATCTTAAATTTAGTAAAAAAATAGCTGAAATGATCTAAACATCCTAATTCTCCATCAATTACACTTATCTCATCTATCCCTATCTCTTCATTACTCTTATTTTGAACCAGAGGGAATATTTGTTACTACTTTGTGTTGTAACTTCGGATATCCCAGGAATTAACTAAACAAATAATTAAAGCGGAAACAACAAAGCAAAATTTTCTTGTGGACCTATGCCACAAATCTGTAATATCAAATCAATCAATTACAATCAACAATCATAACAATCTCTCTAGCAAACTCTCAATCTAATCAACCCAACATGGGCGATTCTCTCACAACAACCTAAAGCTATCTTAGCTTTCTCTCACAACAATACAACTCTTTCTATCTCACACACAAAAATCTAAACAGAAACTGCTTATTTATACTAACACAAACTTGGCCTCCAAGAATCCCTTTCCTATTGGGATTCTTGTCAACCAATCAAAAAAACTCTAGAAAAATCCTAAACCAAATCTAATTAGGAATCGGGTCAAAATCCTGACAATCTCCACATTGACTCAAATTCCTTCATCAAACCTTAATTGCTCCACCGTTTGACCAAATCCACAAAAGTGACTTTCTTCTTTGTTGGCAAATCCACGTCCTTCTTCTCAATTTGATGTGAAGATACCGATCCATCTCCTCTAATTGTGCTTCCAATCAACTCATACAAATTCTTTGAATTCTTCACCCCTTTCATCACAATCATCGAACCTTTGGTGATCTTCAAGCCTCCACCTCGGCAAGAATATCCATAACCCAAGCTATCCAACTTTCCAAGCGAAATCAAATTCCTTGTAAAGTTTGGAACATACCTCACTTTCCCAAGCATCTTGACACTTCCATCATGCAAACGAAGTTTCACACTCCCAATGCCTTCAATTCTTTCTTCACCATTATTAGCCATGTAAACAGGCTTATCACACTTCTCAAGCTTCGAAAACCATTCTCGCTTTGTGCAAATATGTTCAGAACAAGCAGAATCAAACACCCACATATCTCTAGTGTCTTTCTTTTCTTCTTGCACCATCAAAACAACATCTTCATCAGAATATTCCTCACTATCAGCAGCAGCAACATTAACACCACCCTTATTCTTTTC
>AWUE01017733.1:0-11707 GCA_001974825.2 Corchorus olitorius | reverse complement strand
AGCTTTCCAACGCATCTTCATACGCCTCATTTGGAGCTCTGGATCAAAAGTTCTGGCTGTTTTCCCGAACTGTCGCCAAATCTGGAAAGTATTGAAGTAGCTTCAAGAGGAAGTGACATGGGAGTGTCGATGTTGGCTGCTGGGCTCGCGCGGGACAGGGAACCCGACTCCACCTGGGCACCTACATGGTTGCCTTGAGCACCCATGTGGTTTGCTTGAGAACCCAGGTGGGCAGTGTCACGACTCCAGCTGGGGTGCCCACATGGTTTATCTGAAGACCCATGTGTTTCGCCTGATCACCCAGATGGGTTGTGTCTTAGCTCATCACCTTGACATATCTTCTTGCATTGAACTTGTCTTTGCTCCTTTGCCTTGAAAATACCAAGCAATCAACTTTATGACTTTGATAAGCATAAAATTGACTCTTCAAGCTCTTCAATCACGAACATGATGGCTCCATTCTTCATCCAAATCTTCCTTGGAAAATATTTGTGTCATAAATCATCCAAAAAGGCTCTATAAAGGTACAAAATTGATGATTTTGCACTTTTCTTCTTGTCAACACCTATGAACACAATTATAACCAATATAAGGCATAATCAAGCATAAAACACTAAAAAAGCATATGAAAAAGCTAATAAAAAGGTGTATGATTTTGGTCTGATCAAGAGAGTTTCTAGTGCATCTACCAACTGATTGTCCTCTCTGGGCACATGATGAAATGTGATCTTTTCAAAAATCTTGGTTAAATCCTGCTATATGATCTCGGTATTTGATTAACTTCGGGTCTCTTGTCTGCCATTCTCCTTTCATTTGGTAAATCACCAAGGCTGAATCACCGTAAACATCTATTCTTTTTACTTTCTTATATAGGGCCATTTGAATTCCCAGAATGCAGGCTTTGTATTCCGATACATTATTCATGGCTGGAAATTCTAGACGAGCTGTGGCTGGGAGATAGTCGCCTTCTGGGGATATCAGTACTGCACCTATCCCTTGCCCTGACAGGTTTGCTGCCCATCAAAGTACATTTTCCATGTTTTTTCTTCTTCTTTCGCCTTCTCTGCTTGACATATTGCCATCAAGTCTTCATCTGGGAACTTGAAATGTACTGTTTCATAGTCTCTACTAGCTCGGTCAGCCAAGAATTCTGCTACAACACTTCCTTTAATGGCTTTCTAAGACACGTACACAATGTCATATTCGGACAATCCTGCCATCTAGCGATCCTTCCTGATAATCCGGGCTTCTCAAACACGTACTTGATCGGGTCCAGCTTGGAGACCAGCCAAGTGGTGTGGTAGAGCATGTATTGCCTTAATCTATGAGCCGCCCAAGCCAGCGCACAACACATCTTCTCCAAATCCGAATACTTGGCCTCACAATCGGTGAATTTCTTGCTCAAGTAATAAATTGCTTATTCCTTCTTTCCAGTCTCATCTTGTTGGGCCAGCACACATCCCATCAAATTCTCGCGCACTGTAAGATATAAGATTATTGTCGAAAGCAGCTTGACAATCTTCATCCCATTCTCCTAGATTTTTCTTTTTAAGCAACTTAAAAATCGGATCACACTTTGCCGTTAGCTGTGAGATGAAACGGGCTATATAGTTCAACCTACCCAGAAATCCTCTTACTTCCTTCTGGCTCTTTGGTGGGGGTAAGTTTTGAATGGCCTTCACTTTGTCCGGATCTACCTCAATTCCCTTTTCACTGACTACAAATCCGAGTAACTTCCCTGGCGTGGCTCCAAAAGTACATTTTGCCGGGTTAAGCTTAAGCTGGAACTTTCGAAGTCTTTCAAAAACTTTCTTAAATTCACTATGTGCTCCTTCACTGGTCGAGCTTTGGCAATCATATCATCTACATATACTTCAATCTCCTTATGCATCATGTGATGGAACAAATTCACTATAGCCCTCTGATATGTTGCCCCGACATTCTTTAATCCAAAAGGCATGACCTTGTAACAAAACACTCCCCAGGTTGTAACAAACGCAATCTTCTCCTGATCCTCTGGAGCCATCTTTATCTGATTATATCCTGAGAAGCCATCCATAAACGAGAATAGTGAAAAGCCCGCAGTGTTATCTACTAACACATCAATATGTGGCAGAGGGAAATTATCTTTCGGGCTAGCTCGGTTCAAGTCTCGATAGTCCACGCACATTCTAACCTTTCCATCCTTTTTCGGTATCAGGACTATATTTGCCTGCCATTCTGGGTATTTCGCTTCCTCCAAGAACCCTGCATCTAGTTGTTTCTTAACCTCTTCTTTAATCTTTAGCAACATATCCGGCTTCATCCTCCTTAACTTCTGTTGAACCGGCTTACATTCTGGTCTGATAGGTAGCTTGTGTACTGCCACTTCCGGATCCAGACCGGGCATATCTTGATACGACCATGCAAATACATCAACATATTCCCTCAACAAGTCTATCAACTCTTGTCTCTCTGTTTCTGACAAAGTAGTGCCAATTTTGACTTGGGTTCTTCCTCCGTACCCAAATTGATGAATTCTGTGAGCTCTTTGTGTGGCAATATCTGCTTTTCCTCCTGTTCTACCAATCTCAAAAGGTCTAGGGGTAAGGTCTGGTCCTCAGTGTCTTCATCGTCGGGTTCGTCGGCAAAAATGGGTTTCTCGAAGTCGAACCCTGGCTTGTCACGAGCGTCTTTGCATTCATCGTCAGTCGGCCTGAGAAATAAAGCAACAAATATATATATATATATATATATTTACCAGAGATATATATAGCTAGTAGTAATAAATGAACTAAAAAGAAAAAGAAAAAAATGATAAAAGATGTATGGATGAAACTTGGCGGTGCATTTTATTTGACTTAAAAAGAAAGTGAACACATGATAGTTTGATATTTTGAAAAGAGAAAACCGAACATGGTATTGTCATAGACATTCTTTGGGGTACTAGTTCTAAGATTAAGGTTATTACATCTCCGAGTCATCCACAAAGATTGCTCTCTCATACTCAACCCAGTTGCTCAGAACTTCGCCTGGGGCTAACTCGCGAATTCATGGGCAAACATCCTCCTCCTGACCATCATCTGAGACAGCATTGACATCCATATCTTGCAGCTTTTTCACTATCTCTGGCTCTTCCCCTGACCCATCACTACTGACCCAACCGGCTGACTTGAAAGTTTCAAACAATGGTGGGAATTTCATCTTCTCTTCTTCTACTCTGTGTCCCATCCTTGCTAGCTTTCTCTTTTCAATCTCTCCTCAACTTCAGCCCAATCTTTAGTCGTTGGCTTAAATCCCAATCCAAAGGGGCCCTCGTGTACAGGTATCTCAATAGCCTGTGTGATCCCGTGTAAGTCCCTTCCCAAACCTTTTCCTTATTCGAATCCTTTCCTCATCATGCACCTGATACTCATGACAGAGTAATCCACCATGGTCTTTGGGATAACCTCAGCAACCTCAAAAGTCCTGAAGGAGCATTTATATGACCCCTCCGGTGGTTCAACATATGAAAAACTTGATATGCTTGCTACCACAAAATCCTCTTCCCCTTTGACTTCGACAAACTTTTCTGGGGTAAGGAATTTAACCACCTGATGTAAGGTTGATGGGACGGCTCCTGCTTCGTGTATCCATGGTCTTCCCAACAGGCATGAATAGGAAGGATGTTGTATATCCAGCACTTGGAATACTGAGGGGAATGGTACCCCTCCCACTTCAATGGTTATTTCCACCTCTCCTATGACACTCCTCCTGGTGCCATCTAAAGCTTTAACGATTAGGTGGTTAGCTTGGATGCGGGCTTCATCTACTGGTAATCTCTTCAGCATCTTAAGGGGTAAGATGTTCAGGGCGGAACCATTATCGATCAAGACGTTGCCCATGCTCACCTCTTGACATTTGATCTGATGTGCAACGCCTTTATACTATTCTTCATCCCCGTTGGAATATCCTTCTCTGCAAAGGCTATGAACCCGTGTGCTGATATGTTTCCTGCCATATGATCAAGGTCAGCAACACTGATGTTCTGGGACACATACGATTGATTCATAACCTTCAGTAGTGCCTTTCGGTGTGCTTCGGAATTCAAAAGCAAGCTGAGAATAGAGATCCTTAATGATCTTCAAAAACTCACATTCTTCATGCTCTGACACAGGTTTCTCGATGGTTTCTTCCTCTCTAGGTCCAACCTCCCTTTCTGACCCCCGTATATTTGCCTCTGGTATCACGGTTTCCTCATTCCTCCTTTGAACTGATTCCGTCATTTCTGGTGAATATACTCGGCCATTTCTTGTCATTCTTGCCACGCCTGTCACATTGGCCGAACTACTCTCTCCTGATGGTGTAACCACTTTGCAATCATACATCCATGGTACCTGATGATCATCTTTATAGGTGAATGGTTGTGGAGGTATCACAACTGCAGGAGCGACCGGCCTTTGCACGTGCGCGGGTAGTATTGTGGGCGGTCTCGGTACGAATGGTCGAGGTGAACCTACGGGCGGAGCTGGCATAAATGGTCGAGGTCTCATCCTTGGAGGGTGTGGGATTTAAGGTTGAATGTATTCTTCTATCACCACGCTGACCTCATTTTCCTTACCCTCCACATAAAACTCAATTGCTTTATCATCCATCAGTTTTTGAACTTCCACCCTGAACCCGTGGCATTCTTGAATTCCATGCCCCAGACCATGGTACGGGCATACCTCATCTAATTATTCCTCCCCGAACTCTCCTGAGGCTATCATTTCTGTTTTCACCAAAGCTTTGTACATTGTGGCCATTGGAGTAACCACTTCCCAAACTTGACTCTTGACTGTCTCAGATCTTCCCACCATACCTTCTTGATTTCCGCCATGATTAGGCAAAGGGTTTGCCGGAGCTGCATTTCCAAAGCTCAACCTTCCTGCTCTCACCAAATCTTGTACTGCATGTTTCAACCTCCAATAGTTTTCCGTTGAGTGCCCCTCGGTCCCTGAGTGGTAGTCACAATGGGCATTACGGTCATACCAAGCTGTTGGATTTGGCATAGGTTTTGAAAATGGCAATCTTTGCAACAAGTTCTGTTGTAGCAGCTGTGGAAGTAGCTCAGTATAAGTGTATGGGATCGGGTCGATCGGGATTCTCCCACTTGCTAGGTCTTTGCCTCCTGCCCAGTTTGCCGGGTCTTTCTGTTGAATTGCGAGAGGCATACTAGGACGTTGATTTTGCGGCCTGGGTTGGAATGGCACTCCTCCAACAGCGCTGACCTCCCCTAAAGGCTGAGTATAGTAGGAGTTCATCGGATACTGATGATAATACCCTTTAGGACTGTAGTTGTACCCGTAGTTTGTTGGGTAATATTGTTGTCCCTGATTCCTAGGCCAGAAATTCGTTTCTCCCACTGAGTGTACCTCCCCTTCCTTTTTTCTCTGGCCCCTCTTGGTATGTTCGCTCACATCATCCATGTACCCCATTTTCATCGCAGCTTCCATGGCCTCCCCGGTCATAATCAAACTAGAATACGACTCTGTCATTTTCGGGAGCAGCGCCTTGAAGTATTCCTTAGGCAGGGTTCTTAGGAACAGAGAATTCACCTCCCTTTCGGGGAGCCCAGGCACCATCAACGCCACTTCTCTGAAACGCTGTCCATAGGCTGTTAGTGATTCTTCAGGCTTTCTTGCCATATTGGTCAGCGTGTCCCGCGTGGGGGCCAGATCCATCAAATACTTGAAGTGCGCTAGAAAAGCTTTTGTCATATCACTCCAGCTCTGAATGCTCCTTGGATCTAGCTGATTATACCAAGTTATGGCTGACCCAGTCAAGCTGAACATGAAGCTGTACATTAGAAATTTGTAATCAGTTGAAAAGGGAGCCATCTTGTTCTGGAAGCTGAGTATGTGATCTTTGGGATTCTTCGTGCCATCATACTTTTCGAATTCTGGCATCTTAAACTTGGGAGGAATAATCACCCCTTTTGCCACTGTAGTACTTGTGACACTGGGAATCCCGAGGTCCTGAGTTCCATCCATACTTCTCAGCCTATCTTCTATCCTTCCTTCAATCTTCTGCCAGAACTTCTCCTATACTGCCTCCTTCCTCAAACTTTCTTCTCCTGTGAGGTCAATAGGCCTAGTTGCAGCTATTCCTAGTGGATACAGTTGAGAATAATCTTGCTGTGAAGATGCTCCAATATGGAATTTTGGGGGTGAAGGATTAAAAGTTCCAGCGGGCACCCCAAGTGGTGGTGGAAAGGGAAACTGAAATCCGCCGGACATTGGAATTTCAGAAACAGTCGGCCTAGTTGCTATTCCCGATAATGGTGGGAAGCCGAACAATGTGCCACTAGATGCCAGAGGGTCTGACACCACGGGCCTAGTTGTTGTTCCTGTTGGCGGTGGGAACATGAATGGTGCTCCGCTGAAAGCAAAAGGATTAGGGTTTTCGGTTTCCACCCCAGTTATCCCTGCACTTGCAACCGGCACTCCCCCGGTCGGGTCTTCCACGCTCTGGGTGCTTCCTTCCACACTTTTTCCTTTCATTAGCTGCATTAACATGCCTCTCATTTGCTCCATCTGAGCATTGGTAGCTTCTTCCCGACGCTTCGCCTCTTCATCTCGGCGAGCTATCTCTTGTTTTAGCCGTTGAATCTCCGCGGTTTGATCGTCCATCTTTCTAACACTCGACCTAGTATTATACTGCTAAACTCTTTGATGTTGTTTCTTTGGCCGGGCTATCTTGATACCTTTATTATTAGAAGACCCATGAATTAGAGATACATCCACAAATATATTTCACAATTTTATTACAATGCCATAGGAACATGGAACGCACAAAACAACCCGGAATCCTCCATCGAAGTTTTATGAGTTTCACTTCCCACATCCGGATTTTAACTGACCCAAACTAGTGCCCAATTAAAATCCTTCATTTGTTGGCGTGCGTGAATATGCATGATGAATGCATGGTGAATGCTATGTGAGAATGCTTATAAAACTCTGGGAGGACAACTTAGAAGATCTTCCGGAATCCTCCACCAAGATCTTGTAAACTGTCCCTCCCATGTCTAAATTTTAATTACCACCATCCAGTATCTAATTGAAATTCTATGCATGCAAATTACAAAGATCCGTTCCGTAGCATCTTTAAGGATAAAAGCAAAGACATTTGATTAATAACATGATTTTTAAAGAGTCTTAATACATCCATCCATAAAGGGTTTAGTACATCATTTTTCTTAATCGTCCTGCCAACATATCAAACCATGATTATAGAACTGTATGATCATCCTATATTGTTTTGCAGCGTCCTCGAGGAATTTAGCAAGTTCTCGCCCACAGCGATCAAAAGGCATCACAGCAGGTCGAAGCCACTTTGCCCTTGCCTCCATTAGCTCAGCTTGTCCAATCATCCTACCCACGTCCGTAAGAAGCTTTTCCATGTCATCCAACTTCGCTAGGCACTTCTCTTTCCAAAATGTGCATCTGCCGTCATTCCCCTCTTTCAGAACCTCATACTTTTGATGGATGTAGCTGTAAGTTGCCCGGAGCTCAGCCAAATCTTCCAAAGCCTTATCGCGTTCCTTTACATTAACCCCATTTACTTCCTTGATGATCTTTAGCTCCTGCTCCACCTTTTGCAGCTTCTCTTGCAACTGACTTCCCTTCAAAACCTCGTTGGCTTTTTCCAAATGGAGCTTAATATTCTGCTCTGTCAACTCCGCAATGTGTTGGAGATGCTTTGCTTCCCGGTCACTCGCATATTTCTTCTGCTTCTTCATTTCCTTCTTATGGTCCCGATGCAAGAGTTCGACCACCTCTCTGTTAGCTGCAGCTTCCAATTTCAACTCTTTCTTTGCCCTCTTCCAAGATTAGTTTCTACTCTCGGACACCTTGAAGGTCTCCTTGTGCAACTCCTTCTCCAGTTCTAGGTCATCCTTGCCAATCTGAACTTTCTCCTGCAAACCCTCCACTTCTTGCTGTTTTAGGGCAACTTGGTTCTCGGCTACCCTAACCTTTTCCTTGTACATCTCTCTCTCCTTCACCAACTCGGATTTCTCCCGAATCAATCTTTGTTTATCCATATCTATTTCTTTCATTACCGTCCCTTCTCTCAACCTCTTCACTTCAAGTGACAATGTGAGCACAATATCCTTTCCGTCAGGTCCCGTGGGATAATTCGGGTCTCTTATGGGGGGTAGGACCAAATTCTTGGTCCTCATCTTCTGCCATTCCGGGTACTCGGGCGCATATAGTTTTCCATCCGGTTCCATACCAATATGTAGCATATCTCTATATTCTTCTACTGTCGGGGTCATATCCACCTCATTAAACACAAAACACCTGTACGAGGTATCCTAGAAATAAATGGCTGCCTTTATGAGATTCTCATCGACCTCCACGTTCAACAGATCCCCAATATGACCGTACAAGCTCTCAAACCTAGCCTTCCGACTGTTGGTCATTTGTCCCCAAATCTGCTTAAGCTCAGTTAAATTACTGTTCTGTTGTAGTGATAAACTGACTGCTTCTGGTAAAACTGGTACGAATCCTTCAGTCGGACAATCCCCTCTTCTTTTCTATTCAGCCACAAAGAACTTCTTAATATGTTCGTGTGCTTCCCACGAAAACTGCCCCTCCCCGACGGAGTCTCCCCATGTATTCTTACTCAAACGCTTCTCCTTCATGCTGAGAGTGCTACGGAATGGATCCCTATATGCAATGCAAAAGTAGTGCAGAAAAAGAACAAAACAAAACAAGGCAAAGAAAACAAATTAGTAAAATCGAAAGAACGTAATCTCGAAATTACGGTAAATAAAAAGTGGGGCCCCACTATTATTGTAACATAATTTAAAGGCCAAGAACTTGGGCAAAAAACAACCCTGGAGCAGGTGGTCTCCTATTTGCGAGTAATAGCATTACTCGTTCTAAGGTCCAATTTTAACAGTCAGCGAAAAGTAAAAAGTCGAAAATGTCCCTTCTTTGTGTCCTATTGCACTCATCCTCACAGGTTTGGCTTTATACCGGCTAGCTTTCTCACTTCTATATGCTGGGTTTTGGTTAGACTTCTAAAGGTTCCCAAACTGTCCTTACTGACGCCCACGCTAGGCTAGTAAGGCCCCCAATTCTCACCCATTATAGGCTCATTGAAAAGGGTTCAATCTGGGTGGAGGCATTTCACATAACCCATACGGGGATCTTAATTGACCCCACGAAGGTTAGCTAATCTGCCCCCAAGCTAAGGGTAGAAAATTCAAGCTTCGGGTTCGAGCTGATGCATGCAATGCAAATAGTAATGTGGTGCAGAAGGGACATACAAACCTTTACCATTACCGACATACTAAACCGAACCCCCCAACCTAACCCAAAACTAGCAACTGACCACCAATCAACACAACATGAAAAACACAGTTAAGCAATAAAGGCAAGTAATAAGCAATAATAAACACTGAAAACGCAACACAATCAAAGAAAAGGACGGAATGCAACCAATTATTATTAAGACCCTAGACCAATTATTATTAAGAAAAGGACGGAATGCAACCAATTATTACTAAGTGAGGCCTGACTCTCTAAAGTCCCTAGTGGAGTCGCCAAGCTGTCGAAACGTTCGGGTCCGGGGAACCCTGCCGAGACGACGTTGGTATGAAGGAGTCGCCACTAATCTTTTTAAAGGTGTGATTAGTCACCTAAAGGCCTCCTAAGCTAAGTGAAGTCCAAAGCTCGGCAATGGACCCACTAAACCTAAGGTCCGGTCTTGTAACCTAAATCTAGGTTCGGGAGTCGATTACGCTCGGGGAAGGATTAGCACCCCCAAGTCGCCCGTCAAGTGAGGGTACCTCTAGTCTAACTAGATCTACTGGGTCGAAAAGAAAAATTGGTTGCTTTTAATCCTAATCTTGATTATTAAAAAGGGTTATAAAAAGAAAATAAAACCATTTTTTGGAACCGATGTCGAGAATTCGAAGAACGTAATTGAACACTGTCGATTAATTCTATCACGATTCTCTTTCACTGTTTACTCTCTTGTTGAACCTTTTTTCTTCAAAAAGGAAGTTTTGAAAATGCTGTGACAAAATCTTTTTACCATTTTTTTTTTCTAAAAACTTACCAATTTTATTTGTTTCCAAAATCTTCTTTTGGGAACCTTTATTTTCCAAAACCATCTTTTGGAATTATCCAAACTTTTATTTTCCTAAATCTTCTTTTGGGATTTTACTTAAAAACAGTTCTTTTAAAAATGCTTACCTTGAAATCTCTTGATTTGCCAATTTCTTAGTTTTGAAAATCAAATAAGAGAGCATGATTTGAAAACCTTTTTTAAAATGCTTTTATTATCTCTTTTATTTTTCTTCTTTTTTTATTTTGATCTTTTCTATCTCTATATCAATGCATGTATGCAAATGATGAATGCAAAGTCCGATTATTTAAGTTAACTCGCGTAACCTGAGTTTTTGAAAGCACTTCCCGGGATATATGCCCGGAACCCCGATGCATCCCGAAAAGAGCCGTCTCATCCTCAGAGATATTCAGTGGCCCCGAAAACTCGATCACTCACTCAATGCCCCTTCTTCGGAGGGGTTACGGTTGTTAACTGAATTAAAAGTGGTATGAAATGCAAGCAGATATATTCAATGGCAGATAAGTATGACATGCATGCAACTAATTATTACTTTAATACTACTCTAAATTACTAAATTATTACAAACCAAGGCCAGACCGGGCCAATTAATAAGTTAACTATACCTAAAGAAAGAAAATAAGACTTATGGGCCGGACTGGGCTTGCTGGGGACTTTTCTGCACACTAAAGAAAATGATCAGTAATATTCAGGCAATAACACGCAAACCCTAACTTCCCTCTCTTGCAAAATCTCACTAAAATATACACTTTTCTCTTAAAATAACCCCAGATCTGAAATCCCCATACCTAAAAACCTAGAAACCCTCTCCCAATTTCAAGAAAAAAAAAAGCTTCGAATTAAGTTCATAAAAGCAAGAACAGAGAGCTTTTAATCGTCCTCTTTGAGCAAAAACTTGCTTTTCTTAAGGTATCGATCCTCCTCTCTATTGTTCTTCCTTTCTTTTTTCAAAAACCAAATTTTGATTGGATTTTCATTCTCTAGATTTTCTATTTTTTTGTTTTCTTCCTTGTACCAGGGGGAGAAAATGAGCCTATATATATGCTTCATCAACCCTCAAGAACTCATGTAATCTCTCTCTTGATCCTCCTTATCCAACGGTTTTGAAATTTTTTATTTTCCTCCAATTTCCTTTTTCCTTTCTGTCCTTTTGCATTTTGCAAGGGAGGGTAGATGAAGGGGATAAACTCTATGCTAGGCTGTCAAGTGAGTCAGCAATTCAAGCCTTGGATTCTTCCTTTTTTTTGTTGTTTTGATTAATTTGAAGGAAAGAATAAAAAAAGGTTGGGCTTTTGTCTTTTGCAGGGTTGAAGGCCGAGGAAGATGATGATTTGGTGAGGGATTGGGATGAAGAAAGGAACCAACGGGCTGAGTCATAAAGCAAGATGTCAGGTGAGATTTTCGACTCTGAAAACTGAATTTGCTTTGTCTTTTGTGAAGTTGGTTATGGGATGGTATCTTTTAGGACGCTAAGGCTGTTATCCCACCTTGATTGAGTTAGGTACATAGTGGTATCTATATCAAATCACACCTTCCTCAAGAATACACCAATATTTGTGCATTGTAACAACTTTTTGACGCCCCAGTAGAACACTTCCATGACAATTTC
>AWUE01017732.1:0-21861 GCA_001974825.2 Corchorus olitorius | reverse complement strand
ATGTAAGGTAAGTAAAATTTTTAAGGAATAGTGGTTACTAATTTTGGTAACATGTGGTATTTTTTTTTTGTTGGGTATCTAATATATGGAAAATTATACAATATACAGTTAGTGGAGTTTAGCAGACTGCACATGAGTAAGGTTAAGTANACTTCCCTTAGGAATAGTTTTGAATATTTGGGTTTATTGTATAGGGTTGAGTTACAAAGTAACGTGTATATTGTTTGAACATCACAACAATTAAATTAGCAAAATAACTAAATTAACCATTAATAAGGTTACTGAAATGCTTAATAAGCTTACTAAAGAGCTAAACAAGGTGACTTATAAAATACTTAATGTGATATCTCAAGACCTTATAAGGTTAATGGAAGTACAATCCTAAGAAATTTTGGTAGCATGCATTTTATTATATATATTTTTGTTAAATCTATTATATATGAAAAATTATACAATACACTTTTAGTAGAGTTTAGCAGACTGCACATGCGGGGTTAAAGGGTTAATCTGTTCCTCCTTAGGGAATAGTTTTTAATTTCGGGTTTATGGTATAGGGTTGAGCTAGAAAGTAACATGTATATTGTTTGAACAATATCACAACAATTAAATTAGCAAAAGAACTAAATGAACTATTAATAAGGTTACCGAAATGCTTAATACAGTAAAACCTCTATAATTAATAATGTTGGGACCATGGATGTTCTTTTTTTTTCCTATTTCTTTTTTTCATATTTAAAACAATGTCCTCTATAAAAATGGTAACTCATTAAATATTAAGGCCTCCAAATCTCAACAAGTGGCATGCCTATCTATTTAAAACATCTCTCTTAAAAAAAGTAACTATTAACTGTTGATTAAAAAAAAGGCTTTGGTATATTTAAAGAAAGAACCATGATTTCTCTTAAGAATTTTTTTAGATATTAATTGAAAATTAAATAATTCTAACCATTAATTATTGATTGACCAATTATTTTTTATCATACCGTGATTATCAAATATATTAATAAAAAGTCATTTAAGCTACTAAAATTTCTAAAAATGCAATTTAATGTTTTTAAATTTGAGAATTTACTAAATTTATGTAAATCATAAGTAACTTTGGTAACATGTTATTTTATTTTATAAATAAAATTCTATCATAATAATTTTGGTAATCTTCAATATTGATAAAAGAGTTTAAATTATACTAGGATGATCTTAAAATTTAAAAAATTATGTTTTTTTTTGGCCAAAAAAAATTGTGTTTTTAAGATTCCATAGAAATGATGTCACCTAATCTATTTTGAATAAATTTCTAAACTAACTTTATATTATCTCACCAAACCCAACTCCTATTAATTGTAGGCATATGTTTACCCTTATTTTTGTGAGATAAAGGAGTAAGATAAAATTTTGGATTTTCGTTCAAGAATAAGTTATGTGGCACAATTCTAATGTGATCCTAAAAGACCTTTTATGATGATTCTAATGTAAACAAGTTACTAAAAATTTTAAGAATACGAAATTAGTAAAATTTCTAAAGATGTGAGATTGTTAAATTTATGTACAAGAAAATTTTCCAAATGTTATCTTGATTTTGTTAAGTTATACTGTAACTTATACAATACAGTGTTAGTGGAGTTTAGCAGACTGCACATGCGGGGTTAAAGGGTTGACTTGTGACCCTTTAGGGAATAGTTTTGAATATTAAATACATAATTAAATTATGGAATTTGGTATGTGTCAACTTTTTTAACCCGCTTTTGAAATTTAAAAACTACACCAATAGTGTATCAAATAATTACTATAAGATTAATAAAGGGATTAAAAATCAGAATAAGATGATAAAAAAAAGCTTATCCAAGTTACTAGAAAGTTTAACAGGAGTATATAAAACTATCTAAGATTACTAAAAAGCTTAATAAAGTTACTAAAATGCTTACTAAGTTATATATTGAAAAGTTTTATATGGTTGTTGGAAAGTTTATAAAGTTAAAAACTTAATGAAGTTATAATAATGTTTATAAGGTTAATAAAAAACTTATACAATCACTAAAATACTTAACACACCTCAAAGCAGTTTTAATAAAATTATTAAAAGCTTAACAATGTTACTAAAAAAGCGTAATAAGATCACAAAAAGTTTATACCAAAAAAAAAGATCACAATCACTAAAAGAGTTTAAGATTATTATAAAAAGCTTACAAGATTACTAAAATTTTAATAAAGGTTACTAAAAATTGTAATAAAGGTTACTAAAACGTTTAGTAAGATTACTTAAAAGCTTATTAACTTACTAACAATGTTTTATATTATTATTGAAAAGTTTCACACTTTCACTGATAAAGTTATCAAATTACTAAATAAACTTAATAAGTAATTCATATAAGATTATTGAAATGCTTAGTGAGGTTATTGAAAAGTTTAATAAGGGTATTAAAAAGCTTTTAAGGGCTGTCGAAAACATATAAAGTTAATAATAATTTTATATTTTGAAGGTTGCTAAAATTCTTAATAAAGTTACTTTATAAGATTTCTAAAACACTCAATAAGGTTACTAAAAAAAACTTCATAAGGTTACTATAAAATTCATAAGTTAACGATAAATCTTACAAGGTCACTAAATAAAAACTTAAGTAAGGTCTCTAAAATATGTTAATAAGATCACTAAAAATCTTAAATGAGGTGATTGAATAAATTTAAGAAAACTATTTAAAAAGCTTTTAAATTTAATGAAAAATTTATAAGCTTACCAAAAAATCTTAAACGAGGTGATTGAATAAATTTAAGAAAACTATTTAAAAACTTTTAAGTTTAATGAGAAATTTATAAGCTTACGAAGATAATTTACAAGGTTTTTGAAAAGTTTTACCAATTACAATAAAATTTAAATAGTTTACTAAAAAGCTAAATAAGATCACCTAAAAGTTTTCAAGTTATTGAAAACTTTTATGGTCACTGAAAGACTTAATAAGGTTACAAAATTTTTTTATTATTATTAAAAATATTTATTTTTTTTGTTCCAAGCTTATTAAAAATATTTATAAGGTTACTAAAATTAGTCAAAAAAAAATAAAGTTACTAAATTGGTTAATGAGATTTTTGAATTATAAAAGAAAAATAAGATATGTGTGATACACTACGAAAACAATGTACACTACGAAAATGGTGACTCTTTATAAGGTTAGGTAAAAAATAAGACTACTAAAATTGAAATAGTTTAGTTGTTTTCATTTTCGTAGTGTACTTCTAAAATCCACAATAAGATTACTAAAAATCTTAATAAGGTTAGGTAAAAACACTTAATAAATAATAAGGTGACTAAAAAACTTTATAAGGCCAAAAAAGGAAAAAAGTTTAATAAGGTCCAAAAAAAAAAGCTCAATTAATAAGGTCACTAATAAGATTACAATAAAGTTGCTTACTAAAAAGGTTTTAATTAAGGTTATTAAAAAATTTATGAGGTGACTAATAAATTTAAAATGTTATTGAAAAGCTTAAGATTAAATAAACTTAATTAATTGAGTAAAAGACTTAACAATGTTACTTATAAAAACTTAAAAGTGTTATCACATTCACCATTAGTGGAGTTTAATAGATTGTATAAACCGTGTTGAAGGGTTGACATATACCTTTTTAGTGTATATTTTTAATATCAAATATATAATTAATTAAGAAATATATGGTGTATGTATTACTTTTTTAACCTACGTGTACAATATGAAAATTTCACTGACGTTGTATTAAATAATTATTCATTAAAAAGAAATAATAATATTTTTCTACAAATTATACGACTCTTTTTTTTTTCGAAAGAATTAATTATAAAGACTTAGTAAAATAAATATTTAGTAATACTTTTTTTATTTAAAATTTGCAACGTAACTAAACTTTCATTACAAAATAGTGTTCATTCCGTATCAAGTTTGTTGTTAATTAAAATTCAAATATTATGTGACTAATGAATTATTCATAAATAAATTATAATTTTAAATATTTATTTTAAAATTGGAACAATTACCGGTGCAACGCACGGATTCTAACCTAGTTCCATCTAAATTGATGTCATGCCTTTAATTGAAGCGATTTTGAAACGTTTTACTCATAATCATCCAAATTAAAAGGTTTTACCCAAATTAAGAGGAGTGAAACGTTTTACTCTTGAGCAATTAACCTAGTTATTACTAAAACCAGGCCCATCTTTGCTGACTGTTTGGGAATTTCCTTCCCTTAATTTATTCTATTGCACCCTTTCAACAAAAAAAAATTAAGGCCCATCTTTATTTCTTTTCTCTATTCTTTTATTTTGAAGTCCCAGATACAGCCTTCCGCTTCACTTCTTTTTTCCGCACGAACTCTTTTTGCCGACTCCGGCGACGGGTTCACTTTGCGCTCTTGCGCTGTCCAGCTCTCATTCCTTCCCTATATTTTTTGCTATTCTAAATTTTCTGTTCCGGTTCAACACAAATTCCACTCTTCACTTAGTATTTTCTTCGCGCTATATTAGAGATCGTTAATATTCCCAAGGAACGAGGTCAATTTTAGCAGGTAACAGGGGATTTAGCGTTCTGTTAACTGAATCTTTTTTATTTGCATGTTTGGGGTTATTCTAATTTAAATTTTTTGTTAAATATATCTGAGCTTTGTTTATGGTAAATGACTAGTTATTATACTTAGATGAAAAGAGTAAGAATTTATAAGAGAATAAATAGTAACTTTGGACTGTGAAGTTCTTTGATAAGTATCTCAGATCCATTACTTATATATAACAGTTTAAATTCATGTATCACTCTTTGTTTATGAGAGTTTAGAAGTGTTTAAGTTGTCCAAGCATGGCTCTTGAGTCTTGACGGCAGAGAATGGACTTGAAAATTTTGTTTTTAGGCATAGTTTCAAAACCCATTTGTGATAGTGGATATCTTCAGTACTTGAATTTTGATAACTTTCAATGACAAATATGTGTTTATTTTATCAAGTATTAGACTGAAAATATTTGTTACTTCAAATCAGTGTTTATCTGATTGAATATTGATTGGAAATATTCCGTTTGAGATGTGAACGTTGAATACTAATATCCTTCCTTGTTTATTGTTTTTCTTTCTATCATGTTCAGGGATCCACGTAGGTAGTGCACCTACACTTTCCCAAGTTTGATTTTGTTCCGATCAGAAGTGTCTTTGTGATTGTGAGGTGATACACCCAATCCAGTCTAGTCCAGCAGTAAATGGATTCAGATGAAGGTGATAGAGAGCCTATTAGCAGAAGGGCTGAGTGGAGTGATGTGATCCCTCTTCCCCAAGATGATGGTCCCAACCCTGTAGTCCCCATAGCCTACAAAGAAGATTTTCGGGAAACCATGGACTACTTCCGAGCCATCTATCAAGCTGATGAACGCTCCCCCCGTGCCCTTTGTCTCACTCAAGAAGCCATCCTTGCCAATCCTGGCAATTACACCGTAATTACATTCTACCATGTGTTATGTCTCGTTTCTTCTTTTTAACTCCTTTGCTACAAGCTCTATAGATCTTATTTGTGTGTGAATGAAGGTGTGGCATTTTAGGCGACTTGTACTCCAGGCTCTAAATGCTGATTTGTACAAGGAACTGGATTTCCTTCAACAGATTGCTAATTCTAATGCGAAGAACTATCAATTGTGGTAAGTGTTGGTAGTACCGTATCTTATCATCTTTCATTTTTTCCTTCTATTATTGATTCATGCAGAAATAGTTTCTATATTGAACTTAATTCAAGGGGATTATGTATCTAGGAACGTATTCATTTGAATCAATACTGAATCTATAGATGTTCGTAATGAGGATTTGCCACTTGTACTTCTATAAATGAAGCTGACACATTTATTATTAATGAACTACTAAAATGGTCATGAGAGATTCTTTTGATAGCAATTGGAACAGGGTGAACCAATTACTAAAATGAAAATTTTACTCTATTGAAGAATTAATTAACAAATCAATTTTCGTGTTCTGTACACTATTAATTGTAGAATTCAAATGAATTTATTTGAGATTTGATGTTCTTAGTAACGAATAAAGGAACTGAATGTACTCAATGGCTCTATTCTGTGGTAAGTTACCTTCTTTCTGGAGGAAAATTGCAAAAAGCCCTGTCCAGATACTAAATCAAAAGAAATTCTTTTAGTAGGATTATACATAAAATATGTATTTTCTTAGATGATAAAAAACTTGGTTCTACTTTTATATCATGTTATGCTATATTATAATTGGTTTTGATTTTGATTAGTTGTCCTCTCTGTTTCCCTTTGTTTGGCAAGCAGAGAATAGAGCCCTGTTTTTGATAGGGAAAATGCAGGCATGTCATCAATCAGATGCTGATATAATATTTTATCCATTTTAAATTTCTTGTAATATATATTTCCTTCTTTTACTGCATACTTCATTAAAAAGAAAAAAGGAGTCTTAGCTTTCCGCAAGTACTCTGAACTCTGCAATGCAATTTATTATGCACTAAACTGTCATGTTGGTGTGTGTGTGTGTTTTATTGTTGTTGTTGTTGCTCAGAGGGAGAAACTAACATGGAGGATTTGCTCTGAGTATTAAGCATGCATTCTCCTCTCATTTTTTGTGCAATAATTAGATACGTGAAAGTAGTTATGGGATCATGACTGTAAATTATTTATAGGTGAGAAGCTATGGCTTGATGTAAATATTTTTGTTTTCAAATGAATTTTGCGTAATTTGTAAGGATTTTATTTATTCAAAACTCGTTTCTCATGTTTGCAATGGTGTGCTCTGACTTTCACAATTTGTAGCTCTGCAAAGACTCGTTTCTCATGCATGTTATGTGCTAATTGTATGCTGTTCCATTTCCTATGGAAATGTAGTGGTTTTGAGTCTTTGATCAAAAAACTATGCAAGATCATCAACTTTCAAGTCTCTAGTCAATATATTGGTTGATCTTATGTTCTACTATCATTTTATTTCTCTCTCATATACCATCACAGTAATCTTACTATGAATTTCTTAGGCATCATCGGCGATGGGTTATTGAGAGATTGGGAGCCGATGCTAGAGCCAAGGAACTTGAACTGAATAAGGAGATACTATCACGTGATACCAAAAATTATCATGCCTGGTCACATAGACAGGTTTGAAACTTACATTCTAGAGTTTTATTAGAAAAACCTATTGAAACCATTTTTATTTATTGATTTTTCTTGCTTACGAAGCTAATCTTCATAGCACTTCATATCGCAATTGACGCTAAAAATAGGTATCGTTTTCCTTTTTTTGAGTGTAGTGGGTACTTCAAGCATTAGGAGGCTGGGAAGATGAACTTGATTATTGTCATTGTCTTCTGGAACAAGATATCTTTAATAATTCTGCTTGGAATCAGGTACGGGCAAATTGTTCTGTTGCTGCTCTTTGGATTAATATGGTGACACTGATAATGGGAGACTGTCTGTTTTCATGCACACCGTCATTGATATTTCTTGAATCCATCACATTTAATGTCAATTTACAATTTGCTCATTTGTTTTTATGTGCAACAGAGATATTTTGTTATAAGTAGATCTCCTTTCTTGGGAGGCCTCAAAGCCATGAGAGAATCTGAAGTGAGATACACTGTCAAAGCCATTTTGGCGCAGCCAAACAATGAGAGTCCATGGAGATACCTACGAGGTCTTTACAAAGATGACATTGAGGCTTTGGTTAATGATCCCCAAGCCTCCTCAGTATGTCTGAAGGTAATGAACACCAAAAGCAACTATGTTTTTGCACTGAGTATGCTTCTCGATCTTTTATGTAATGGTTTTCAACCAAGCCAAGAGTTCAGAGATGCTGTAGGTGCTCTCTGGACTTCAGACACTCACCCGCTAGATTCTGACCTAGCTAAAGCTATATGTTACATCTTGGAGCATGTGGATTCTTTAAGAGCAGGCTATTGGATGTGGCGCAAAAGCAAGCTGCCTCAAGCAGCTTAATGATTAATGGAAATGAGATAAACTGTTCTTGAACCATTTAAGCTAATATTGAAAAATGCGTTCTGCATTTGTAGATTTTTAAAGCTCATTGTTCTGTTCACACACACTACATCTACTGGATTTGATTTATAACCTTGTTTGCAGTTGTCATGCATGTAATTGTTAGCAGATACCTGCTTTGCTGTGGGGGATCATTTCCCCATCGTGGATGGAAGGAATAAGCCTAGGGTTCAAATCCATTGCAAATTTTGTTTCCCTTGCATCGTATTCCATGTTATTGAGTTTTGAAAGATGAATTTGATTGCACTAGACCAGAGCATTATATTAATTAAATGTCACTCACTTTCATTATTATCTCTTTAAAAAAAAAAAAAAAAAAATTGTTGTATTACTTGTATTGCCAAAAATTAAATTGGAATCTTACTGATAGTAAGTGTCAATTTGTGCATGTTTAAGAATATCCAAAGTTTTCTTAGACTTGAAACCAAAAAAAAAAAAGTTTTCTTAGACTTGTAAAATAGAATGTTTACCTCTGAATGTAAGAGAATCAAAATGTTGTCATAAGTAGGGTGTAATCGAGCCGAGCCGAGCCGAATAGTGCTAAGCTCGAGCTCGGCTCGAATCTAAAATACAAGGCTCGAAGCTCGGCTCGAGTTCGACCGAGCCTCAAAAATGAGGCTCGAGCTCGACTCGAGACCGAGCTTGAGCCTAAACGAATAGTTCGATTAAGCTCGTCTTTCCATCACAACACTGATGATGAAGGAAGAGGGTTCTTCTCCAATCTCCATCGACAAATGCTTCATTCCAGATAACCACAAGCTTCAATTAACTTTAATTTACCAGGTTATGGCACAAACAAAAAAGAATTCCCCTTTTCAACAATTTAGCTTTTATATTCATAAACTACTAACAAATTCAACAAAAACAAAAATACCCAAATTACAAATAAAAAGAAAAAGGAAATTACAAAATGAATAGAAAAAAAATGCAGTAAAAATAAGAATAAATTATAACAAAAGTGATTAAATTAACTCATGAATTTGGCTGGCTGTCTGGGTTAAAAGATTAGCTGCTTTAACTCATGAATTTGGCATTTGAAAATTTAGAAAAAACACAAAGTCTTGGCACATTTTTGTCTGTGACTGGAAAACGTATTTTCCTGCCCGCGGATTTTGAATTCTCACATGGAAATTGAGAGGAAAAAGTGTTGATAAAGAAAGCTAGAAGCAAGCCAAGATAGAAATCTCTAGGATGGGAAGAAAGCATATGCAAAGAGCACATACCCCTGTGGTCCTGACTCTTGACTGCCCAAGACACATACAGACAGCCAGCCAGCCCCTTGTTCATTGTTTCCTTCTTGTTTCAATTCACACGGTAACCTCCACAAGATCAAAGTTAAAGAAAGAAAGGGAGACAAACAGAAGAGGAAGGAACCGTCGCGGTCCAAAAATGAAGAAACAGGGTATCAACGATGGAGAAAGGGAAAGGGGGAGAGGCGGTGTCGGGGGAGGAAAAGAAGATGAAGGTTTGAAGGAGGTAGGGGGCGGCTTGGTGAAAAGAAGAAAAAGAGATGGAATTAGGTTTTAAGACTAATTATTAGAAAGACAAAAATATCCCTTATATTAAAACCTATATAATCTATGTGTGTAAGGCTAATTTAGTAATTGGACAATAAATATATATAATATTAGAGGGGGCTCGATTAGGCTCAACGAGCCTACGAGCCGAGTATTAAGTTACTCGAGCTCGGCTCGCTCGACTATTCGAGTAGCCCGAGCTCGAGCTCGGCTCGAATTTTCCGAGTCGAACTCGAATTTTTCTCGAGTCGAGCCCGAATAGTTCACGAACTGTACTGTATCACTTACACCCCTAGTCATAAGTATAAATAGTCATAAGTATAAATACGTTTGACCGAGTTAGCAAGGAAACTCCCCCAATAATTAGAAAAAAAATATATTCATCAATTAGCAAAATACTATGATTACAAGTTCATAGATGTGAAAAGGCAAATGCAAGAATTAGCATCTGCGGTCCCTAAAAGCAAGCGACCAAAGGGGTTCACCATAATCTTCCTAAAAGCATTTTGGTCCATTTCCAACTTTTGTAGACAATCCATGAAGTACAAAAGTTGAAAAAATCAACAAAAAGCACTATTGCTAAACATAACTAACTCTTTGCACCTCCCATTTTGGTATAATCCAGTCTTTGTTCAAACTAAAATCCAAAATTTTTTCTACGTACTTGCTTAATGCAACATCCATCAACTCCATGGGAAACAGGGTTGCTTCAGAGTTTCTTTATCTAGATTTAGCCTGCATGTCTGCAAGACTGGCTGCATGAACAATTCAAGGCAATGCATGCTGCCAACCATTGGGGTCAGGGTATGGGTTATAACTTATAATGAGACACACGGTGCACCCAAAAACCAAGGCAAACCATTTTTTCCTTTTTTTTGGTGTATCAACAATTTAACAGGTAAAATTTACAAAGTATAAAGGTGAAATGAAGCCAAAAGGAGAATGATCTATAAGAAGGTACCTATTTTTCGAGTTGAAAGAGAATCTCATCAAAATCCACTGTCTGTGTGCGAAAACACGCAAAGGGAATAAATGGTGGAGGATGGGGAGGGGAAGTGAGGGAGCATCTAAATTTTTCGATTTAAATCACCAAATTTATATACAATTGAATCAAGATGAATGTTGAATATCCACCAGAAAGGAAGAAAAATAGAGTAACATTTACCGGGAAAAAACTTTAGCAGAATGGCAAATGATTCTGCCCTGCATGTAGAGGCCTAAGAAGCATTTAAAAGCTCACAACAAAGTGTACACAAAATGTTGAAATTATTAACACATGTTCAAAGGAAATTTAAAAGTAGACCAAATGGGGAGGAAGAAAATCGCAGGCACCTCATGCATATTCCATGTGTGAGTGTGAGTATGAGTATGAACTCCAAAAGGTTCCGGCACAAAAAAGGATGATACTAAATGGAAGGGTAACAATGCACCCGCTTAAAGACTTGAGACTTAAAATTCAATGGTCTACACATCAAGGATTTAATTCAAGTGAAAATGCCCAAGTTCTGGGTTCTTTTCGTCATTTGAAGTTTGAACAACCTCCCATTCCCAAAGAGAGACAGAAGAAAGCATTCAAAAAGAAGAGATGCATATCATTGCCACCGCTTAATGCTCTCTCGTTACAAAAGCCTACAAACATTCTCAGCTCTTGAATTGACATTTAGAGAGAGCAGGCTACAAAAACCAAGAGCCAATAAAAAGAAAACATAACAGAGATCCTAAGACAAAAGAGTCTTTAAAAGGGAAACTACATCAGAGAAGAAACCTCCATAATTTACAGCCTAACTAGGAGGAGGAATTAGGAAGAGAGCTGACCTTCTTCAGAAGGCCTTTAATCTCACTCTCCAATTTTTCTTTCATCTCCGGAGAAAGATTATCCCCCGACTTCTCTAGCATTGATGTCATCATCTCAAGATTCTGCCTTATAAAGTCAATGGGAGGTGCATCACCAACGTGAGGCACGGCACCAGAAAGCTTTCCCAGAGCCCCAAATCCCTCCAGGGGTTGAGTAGTTCGAGTAGTGTCATGTTGAAGGCGATACTTTATAAGGGTTGCACCAAAAGGATTGCTCTTCTCTAAACTCTGCACTGCTTTCCCAGCATCTTCACTCCTTACAAAAACAACCTGGGCAGTACTAGAATCATTCAATATCTGAACCTCTGACTCCTTCAAGGGCCCAAACTTGCAAAAGGTTGCAACCAATACTTCTTTTGTAGGCATGGAAATACCCGGTGCAAATGTCAAGATAAGAGTGGACCCAAGTGCTTTATCATATTTTGCAAATATATTCAGTGTGGCCTCGCCTTTCTTCCGTCTTCTCTTCCGCACAGGTTTCACCACAGGTATAACATTGTTTGCCTCCTGAATATCTTTTCCCAAGATATTAGATTCAGTGGTAGTTCCATTTAAATCTGGTATGCCTGCAGTGAGCACAGGGTTCTGAAAACCAGATGGTGCTTTTGGCTTCCTTCCTCTCTTCTTTGGACCTGGCTTACTTTCTGTTGCAAATGAACCCATGTCTGGTCTTGTAGGAGGAACACAGTTCCCACTAGAATCAGGCAGACCAACATTTTGTTCAGGAACTTTTGTGATTGAATGCGGGCCTCTCGCAGGCAAATCTAACAACGAAGTGGAGCCCGCAATATTTCCATTTGCATCAAATGCACTTGGAGCAATTTTAGTCTCTGACTGCTCTGAAGCAGATCTTTTCCTCTTCCTCTTTCTAGGCTCAGAAGTAATATGGCTCATAACTTTTAAATCTTCAGCCAATGGGATGGGTATAGCACCATTTCCATTTAAATCTGGTATGTCAGTAGCCTGTGTAGTCTGCTCACCAGCTACAGTTTGTTTTCCATTAGGTGCTGCAGAGGCCATTGCTTGGAACTCTTTCACTGATAAGTTACATGCAGCATAATTCATAGTCACATCTGACAGGCCAGAAAGAGTTTTGATCTTTGTTTCCCCTGAGTTTGCAAACTTCTTTTTCCTTTTCATTTTATTCTCAGGAGAAGTAAGGGCTGCAGAAGTAGACTTCATTTCATGTGGATCATTCCCTGACAAACAAGGATCTGTAGCTGTAGTCTCTTTCTGATTAACCATTTTCTTGCAGTACATCTCATAAATGGATTCATCATGGTATTTTGAAATTCTGAATCTGGAAAAGAACCACTCGATCAGACCAAAGTTTTTACTTTCAGTTGGGAGCAGGCAATCAACAGCGACAAATTGCAGTTCAGAAAGCAGCTCAGCAGAAGAGGTACAGGCCAGTTCTGGATAAGCAGTTTCATTTCCCCTAATGAATTTCCTATACCATTCTTGCTGAAACTTTTTTGCACTACTTTTGAGAACTGAAGGAGACCCAGTAAATTCATACACCCCCTTGTAAGAAACTATCAAAGCATTAGGATCTTCAGTTTCGCTTAACCCCTTATTTTCCCAGTTAACATAGGGATATGACAAGTATTTGCTCTTCTTTCGTTCTCTCAAATCAAAGCACTTTTCATTCTTCAACTCACTACCATTTTCTACAGAAGAAACACAAATGCACGGATCTGGTCCTTCAAAATAAGTTTTCCTCTTTCTCTTCCTTGAAGATGAAGCCGGTTTGCTCAAGACACCAGCAACACTGTCTCCACAGTTCTCTGGCAAAGTACCCACGGTCTCTCCCAAGTTCTTGACCAAACCAACATTAATATTTCTTCCACCCATTGGCCCGCTGCTAGCATTGTCTCCATCATATGTCCAGAGTTGACGCATGGGCAATTGGCAATGTCCTATCGAACGATAAAAGGCTGACAAACATGTCTGTATGGCAGTAAACTCAAGCACACCAGGCCACGAAACAACCTGTGCAAGATTTTTGAGTTGACAAAGAAACTTCGCTGGTTCGAACTGAACAGCAGAAAACTCCCCAAATTCACCGAATTTGGCCTCTGGAATGGAACCTCCTTTATTTTCTTTCAGAATACACGAACAAGTCATCTCCAATTCCAGGCGCTTTCTAAAATCATCCATAGCCTTCTCAACAGCACCAAGAAAGCTTCTAGCTTTGTTCTGTCCAGTCATCTGTACAAAGTCCACATGGAAAGGCTTTAACTGAGATGGGGGACACCAAGCAAAACGGCTAATCCCGAAGTATCCAACAAGCCAGAAGCTTGGCTGATCACCCTCCAAAGCATACTCAGGTGCATCTGAAGGATCAAAGATCTTTCCCGGCCACCATGATTGACTTTTGGTTCTAACCCACACAATATCACCCACATTGAACTTATGTTCCTGCCTATTAGTTATTAACTCCCCATTTCCAGCTTCCCTAAACTCCTCCTTACTTACCATCAACCCAGCACCGTTTACTTCATTTAGAGGACCTGTAAAGTCCACATACAGCGATATGTTGTCTCCTGAAACATGTATCCTCTTAACCAAATCAACTTCACTAATGACCAGACCATCATCTTTCTTCAATCCCTCATCCCTAACGGGTTCAACAACCACATTGTAGTCACTCCCACCATCCACTCTTTGTTCCAACCTCTCATCCGGTGCCACTAAAACGCCCATTTGATCCTCTTGCTTTCCATCAACTCCATCTCCATCATCCACCAAACAACCTTCTTCAGTCTCAACAACACTAACAGCTTTCTCTTTTACATCCATGGCTAAGCCATCCCCTCCAACAGCAGTACTATAGTCTTGAAGCTGAACACCCAAAATGGAGCCTAACTCATTACTCGTTTCACTCAAAGTGAAGAACTCAACAGCTTCTGAAGTTTCTTCTATGAGTTCTAAATCTGGATTTTTTGCTTCTAGGGTTTCTGGGGTTTTAGGGTCCTCCATTAACATTAATTTTTAAGCATCTGATTAAAGCCACAATTTCAAAAAGCAGAAAAGAAAAAAAAAATCAAAACTTTATTCCAAGCCCATGCATTCAAATAAACTAGCAATACATACACATAAGAAAACTATAGTACCTGAGAGTATCTGGGCATTCAGACTAACAGATGAGTTGATGATGAGTCACTATAATCCACTCAGCCGAGTTGAAAAGAAGTGTTTTTTTCTCTTTCTTCTTTAGTGGGTGTGAAGTGAAGAGAGATTTAAGATGAAAAAAACAAGTAACAAAGGAGAAGGAAAAAGTACATTCTGGAATTGCGTAGTGGCGACAGAGTATGTAGTAGTAGTACTAAGGACTTTGCTAGACGCCCCTCCATTTTGTCACACACAATTTTTCCTCCTGATGTCTCTATCATATGTCAGGCCGCATGTTATCATTTTATTGGTTCCAATACATCATTTATAAATTTTAATTTTTCTAACCCTTAAAATAAAATTTTAATTTTAATTTAGGCTAAATTTAGTGAATTAGTTATATATTTTATTTCTAAAGTCCTATAACAATATTATTAATTATGGAATTTACCCTTAAAATAAAAATAAAATTTTAATTTGGGCTAAACTTAATGAAATTAGTTTTGTATTTTATTTCTCAAACCCTATAACAATAAATTATTAATTTTGAAATTTACCCTTAAAATAAAAATAAAATTTTAATTTGGGGCTAAACTTAGTGAAATTAAGGCTAAACTTAATAAAAAGAATAAAAATAGGAAAAAAAAAGAAAAGAAAGGAGGAGAGAAGACACGTGGCCTAACGTCTGATGGACACATCAGGAGGGAGAATTGTGTGTGACAAAATGGAGGGACAAGAAGAATTATCCACTAGTATTTGGAACAAAAAAAAAATGTAGTACTAGTGTTTAGGCGAATAATTTGCCAAATTATCACTGTAATTAATTAAGGGAAAAAAAGGAAAAAAGTTAAGAAAAAAGGTTCCTTCCTTCTCTAAGATGACAAAACAAAATAAATACAACTTTTATGATTATATATACTGGCAAATTACACAATACACCGGCTGTGGAGTTTAGCATACTACACAAACGGGTTCTGAAGGGTGATATGTGTCTTTTAGGGACTAGATTGAAATATTTAAAACGGATTTTGCTACACGCCCCTCCATTTTGTCACACACAATGTTCCTCCTTATGTGTCCATCATATATCAGGTCACATGTTATCATTTTATTTGTTCTAATACACCAATTATAAATTTTAATTTTTCTAACCCTTAAAATAAAATTTTAATTTTAATTTGGACTAAACTTAATGAATTAGTTATATATTTTATTTCTAAAACCCTATAACAATATTATTAATTATGGAATTTACCCTTAAAATAAAAATGAAATTTTAATTTGGGGCTAAACTTAGGTTATGTTTGATAAAACTGAAAATTAAGTGTTGAAAGATTAAGTACTGAATTTTTAATACTGAATCTCATAAGTACTGAATTCAAACTTTAAAAACTGTTTGATATTTTACTGAAAATCAAGTACTGGATGTAAAGTTTGTAAACGTATTGTTTGACAAAAATAGCCACTTAATTCTGAAAATAATTGACTTTACATTGTTACCCTTATTTTTATTATTGAAGAAAAACAAATTCTTTATACTTATGATTTTCTATAGAAAAAGTACATAGTTATCAAATATAAATATCATAAATAAAAAATAAACTATAAACGTTGGATTTTCAAGGTTCTTGTTTTTTTAACAAAAGAAAAAGAATGAAACCCCACGAAATTGAAGAAGAAAGGAAGAAGATTGTTCAGTAAAAGAAATAGAAAAGAGAAGGATTAGAGAAGGAAAAAAAACGTAAGTTTTTGTAGGGGTAATAAAGTTTGAAAACATTTTTTTTCTTAAATAGATTGGCTCAACGTTTTCAATGATAAGTGATAAGTAGGTTCCCACTTACTTATCCAATTCAACCATTTTTCATTGAAAAAGTTCTATTAAGGTAAATTACAAATAAGTTATCAAACACATGGAAAAGATAAAACCACTGAAATGAAAATTTTCAATGGTTTATCAAAAAGACCCTTAGTGAAATTAAGGCTAAACTTAATAAAAAAAAAAACACGTGGCCTAACGTGTGATGGACACATCAGGAGGGAGCATTGCGTGTGACAAAATGGAGGGGCAAGAAGAATTATTCATTTAAAACTTAATTAATTAAGAAAATGGACATGTGTTGCTCGTCGATTACCGACGTGCTATATATAATGTCTTGAAGCCATGATTTAAGTTACCTAAATAGAATGTTTGAATTCATTTATTTAAAAATTATTTAGAATGTTGGTTCTGGATTATATAATCAATAAGTGTTTGTTAACGTGATCGCTGAAGATGTGGGTGAGAGTCTTTCAACTGAAGGTCTTATTCCCCAAGCTGGCTTTTTGTTGCAACCAAATTTAGATACTGGAAAAATAATTCCTAGGGTTGGGCCATCAATGCTGGGCCCGATATTTTAGTCCATTGGAGGGAGCAGGCATCAACCTCTAATTAATCCACACAAGGAGGATGCCCAAGGCCCAAATGTTCAACTTCCAATAGGCCCAATTGTTCAACTTGCAACAGGCCCAAATACCAAGGTACAAGACTTACTGAAGGAACTTGTTACGTAGAATTTTCCCTTTTGTATTTGGCTCGGAATCTTCTTCTTCAGCTCGACGTGTTCGCAGATGGAAAAAGGCAGTATAGGTCAGTTCCAAATATTCCTTGGATGTCCTCTCACAGCAGTCGGCTTACAAGGAGGGAAGGAAGAAGGGCTCTGGTTTAGGTCTACTTCAATCGGATGGTGCAGGTTTGGCGAAGCGATCGCGTGAAGTTGAACATATGAAGGAGGCGGATGATGCTATGGATGTTGTTTCCGGTAGTGATGATAGTGCAGCGACGGGGGTGGCTAAGGGAATCCACTCCTGCCGAGACAAATGAATTGCATTGTTTGGAACTGCCGGGGTCTTGGGGCGCCCCAATCAATTCATGCTTTAGTTAGATTAGTTAAGCCCAGGTTTTTGTTTTTGTCTAAGACTAAGAGAAAGAAGAACGAGATGGACTGGATTCGCTACCGCTTAGGTTTTGATAATTGTTTTAGTGTAGAAAGTATTGGTCGTACTGGTGTTTTGGCCCTTTTGTGGTCGAATGAAGTTTCAATTTCTATTTTGTCTTATTCTCAATCCCACATTGATGCTCAAATTGGTAATAATTCTACTTATAATTGGTAATTTACGGGGTTTTATGGCAACCCTCAAACAAGCCGGCGTACTGAGTCATGAAATTTACTACGATTGTTGCATTCTCGATCGTCTTTGCCTTGGTTATGTGCAGGTAATTTTAATGAAATCACATCCAATGTTGAAAAATCTGGAGGAATTTTACGATCATCTGCCCAGATGGGAACCTTCCTTTCGGCTATTGATGATTGTAGCTTGCGTTATTTACAAGTTGTAGGGCTATTGATTACCTAGTGTAGGCTGGTTAATGGGGAAATAGTATTTGAAAGATTGGATCGGGGTCTTGTTAATGCTTCTTGGCAAGGGAATTTTGGGGAGTCTATAGAGAAACATCTTATCTCCTCTACTTCAAATCATCTGCCTTTATTGATTTCAATTACCAATCGTTCGAGTTCCTTCACCCCAAAGTCTAAGAGGTTGTTTGTTACTTTCCGAGAAGAGTGCTTTCTAAGGAGAGAGGAGAGTGCTCTTCATGGAGAGTCATTCCAAGAAGTGTGATTCCCAGGAGAGTACTTTCCATGGAAAGTCTAATCTAGGGGTGAGCAACGGGCGGTTCGGTTCGATTTCGGTTTTGTGGTTCTGAAAACCGACTACAAACCGACAACTAATTTTTGGAACCGTCAACTGACCATTTAACCGCCTAAACCGTATTAAACGATTTAAGTGGTTTAGACCGTTTAACAGTTATATATATTATTATATGTATAATTATATATATCTAATATTATTATATATATAAAATATATATTTAATTATATATATAACTAAACGGTTCGGTTACGGTTTTGAGAGCCCAAACCCGTGCACCGACAGTTTAGCACTAAATTGTTTAGCGGTCCAAACCGCCAAACCATCAAACCATAAATTAGAGCTGTAATACCATATAAATACTCTTGGTACCATAAATTATATTTTGAAGTAAAAAGAAATTAACTTTGGGAATGCAAGTGAAATAAATGGAAAGCTTTGGTTAATAGGGGCTAGAGGGAAATTTTGCCAACTCAAAATAATTGGTAATCATATAAATTCTTCTCTTCATCTTTCCGTAACATTTTTTTCCCCATTTCTTCTCTCCACCCAAAATGCATTTTCACCCTCAATGACTCAAGGATTCTACATGGAAATTAACATGCAAGTTAGGAGATCAAAACCTCTCTTCAAATTATTCAATTACATGGTTTTGAGTTATGCTTTTATGGTTGGTTGAAGGGTAATCAAAGTTCAAGGTGAGAAAAGTTTTCCTTTGATTTCATTGTGTTTAAATTGTTTCTAAAGATTAGATTGTAATTGCATTTGTGATTTTCGGAGGTTTGAAATGCAAATGCCATGGTTGAGGATTGAAATTAAGTTTGAAGAGGAAGTGAAGAAGAGAACCAAGAGTTATAGCTTCATTTTGGTAAGAATCTCTTTCTTTTAGTGTTATTTGATGATTGGAAGCATGATTAATGTGTGGGTTCAAGATTGGAGTAATTTGGAATAAATTTGGGATGAGAATTGATGAAAAAGAGATCAAAATTTTAAACTTTTTGGGGCTGCCGGAATCTGGAATTTCCAGATTCCGGTAATTCCAGATTCCGGCGCCGGAGGGAGGAGAAAGAAAGAAGAGAAAAAAAAAAAAGGGTGAAAGGCCGCTTGGGCCGGCCAGGTGGTGGCCCAAGTGCCAGGCCTGGCGCGCGGGCCTGAGCTTGGCCCAGGCGCGCCAGGCCAAGCGTGGGCCAATGCCCGGGCCCAAGCCCAAAAAAAAAGAATTAAATATATATTAATAAAATAAAAGGCCCAAGCCTTTTGGGCCTATTTGGAAAGGGAAAAAGAAAGGGAAAAAATAATAATAAAAATAAAAATAAACGGGAAGGAAAAGGAAAAATAATTATTAAAGGGAAATTAAAGAGAAATTTGGAATAAAGAATTGTGTCCAATGAATTAAAAAATGAAATTACTATTTTACCCTTGGACGGGTAAAGTTACTAAATTACCCTTGAGATTTTTAAATCACAAAACTACCCTTTGAAAATGAATTTAACAATTTTGACAATATTTGTTGCATTAATAAATCTAAACAATTATCGTATTACTTCGTAATGTTCATACGAGCACAAATTCCTGTTTTACCCTTGAGTGCGTAAATTATCATACTACCCCAAGTTAGTAAAAGTGTACTAATCTGTTCCATAGAGGTGCGATTTCGAATCCGACCGACTAGGGTCAACAACTATGACAAGTAAGGAATGTCACCGTACTCTAAGAAAGTAAAATTACCATAATACCCTTAATAGGCAAATTTACCATCTTGCCCCTAAGAGAGCGATACATGTAATTAAACTTTAAGATCGCACATTCAGGATTGGAAAGCTACCGTAGTGATCCTTTTGGGTAAAATAACCATGTTACCCTTGACCAATGAAATTACAGTTATGCCCATTAATCATCAAATTTACGAAATTACCCTTAAGGGTGGAATTGTGAGAATTTGACTATATTGCTCACATCAATGAATTCATATGTACGTTGTGAAACCAATAATATTGAAATGACCATTTTACCCTCGGAGGCGGATAATTACAACTTTGCCCTTAGAAAAGAATTTGACCCATTTGGTCATGTAAGGATTTACGAATATGTGCGTTGTATCTGTATGAGCATAAAATTACCATTTTACCCTAAGAGTCACTAAATTACCGTTTTACCCTTAGAAGGTTAATTTACAGTTTTAACCTTGTACTTTGAATTAAACTGTGTAGATTCCGAATATGAGTATCCTAATTGATGATTATGCCCCTGATTGGTAAATTACGATTTTACCCCTATCATGAAAAATTACTATTTTGCCCTTTGTCGAATAAAATTACCGTTTTGCCCCTGTAGACCTAAAATAAACAAATGAGCCTTAGAAAGTGTGTTTCGACTCTGAAACTTGTCCCGAAACATAGTATGTCATACGCTAAACTCCTCAACATTAGACCGTGGGTCTGGGTTATGTTTGTCTTCTGATTTTATTCTATCTTATTTGACTGATTTGGTTTATTACTTTGGTTTACGATATTGATTATGATATTGGTTTTAACGATTTTCTTGTGTTGCACGTGCTCAATCAGACGGCTGAGGTGCTGATCGAGACACCGACTAGTCTCACAGTTGTTTGACTTTTGGGGTGTACGAGTCCCCTGAACTGTGAGTGGGCTGTCCTCAACAGAGAACTCGTTGAGGAACTATTTTATTACTGTTTTATTAATATGTTTTATAAATGGTTTCAATAAATTGTTTTGGGTGCATGACTGACTTTTGGTTTTGATTTCGACACGGTTAGAATGCATACGGGGACTCGTGGACTGGACGCAGTCCAGGGAGTACGTATGGCTTGATCTGGTGGTATACTAGCTAGTAGTTGGACTCTTTTGGCGGACCATGGTTTGATTTGGATCCACATGGTTCGTCGCTCCAGGCCCGACACGCCATATATATGTACCGGTTCGGCGTGTGGATGGGGGAGCTAAACTGGGTGTGCTGCGGCCACCACGCAGTGCCGAACCCAGGCCAATGTCAGAGGGACTGGCTTGTTTGGGAAAATAAGAAAATCGTAATTTTTACTGGTATTATTTGATTATGACGAAAATGCCCCTGACGGTTCCGGAGGTTGACTCAGGCCAAGGTCACTTCGGATATGTTTTATTTGGCAGCCCAGGTTTTATCAAATGATGAATGATTTTGTATAATCGTTTGATAGATGATATTGTTTTGATAATTGTTGGTTTCCTAACTGTTTTGGTTGTGAGTGCACCCCACCCTCTCGGGTTCTCTTTTGAGGGAGGCTCACTGACTGGGTACATTTGTGTACTCATCCCTCGAATTCTTGTTGTGGTTTCAGGGTAGTTAGGATTCAGCATCCCCTTGGCGTTCGAGTCGGTGGCGTAGGCTGTTATCACTGCTCTTAGAGGTACTTCTCACTACATGACGGGTCCCACTGGCATTGTCTCTGTTCATTGTTTCCTCGTGCCTTATTTCTTGATTACTAATTAACCATTTGGATTTGATTGGTTTTTGATTTATTAGAAAACTTATATTATTCGTTTTTTTTACGATTCCGCTTTAGCTTTGATTTGAAAATTTCAGTATTTTAATTTTATACTTAGTTCATGTTTTCTTAATTTTTGATCTGATGTTGACGCTTCGTGTTGCTTTGGAATGCGTGACCGGCCGGCACGTGTTTCGAGGTGACAC
>AWUE01017730.1:0-27769 GCA_001974825.2 Corchorus olitorius | reverse complement strand
ATTGCTGAACTTTCTCTTCCAAACCTTTCACTATTAGCTGCTCCGCTGCAACCAAATCTTCAGTTGCTTTAACCTTTCCCTTATACTCTTCTTTTTGTTTTTCCAATTCTGACTTTTCCTGAATCAGCCTCTGTTTTTCTGCTTCCATTTCCCTGACCACAGATCCTTCTTTCAGTCTTTTTACCTCGAAAGCTAACTTGAGCAAAATGTCCTTACCATCAGGTCCTGTTGGATAGTTCGGATCTCTTTTTGGAGGTAAGACCAAGTTTTTGACTCTGAACTTCTGCCAGTCTGGATATTCAGGTTCCACTCTTTCAGTATATATCCCTCTACCGATAAAATGAGCATTCTTGTACTTCTGAACCAAATCTCTTGCCATAAGCTTGTCCTTAGCGGTCTTGAACTCAAAATCAATACTATCGAGTCCATGAGTAAGGGGAATATATTGTTGAGATCCAAGTTGTCTTCATACTATTAGATGCGAATAACTGGTGGCCCCCATAAGGCCAACTAAAGGAAGCCATGGTTCTTCATTACTCAAGTACCGTGCTTTTTGTTGTTCCATAAACTTAGCCTTCCAATCCCAACCTGTTGATGGCAATACTCGGAACCACTCGATCCATTGATTAACTGTCTTTTCTGGAGGCCACTTACTATCCCTATATGCTCGGATCGGCCTTTTGGCGTGATCTTTATGGCAACGTGGATATCCGTCCACGGTTCCAAAATGGCTCCGGAACCACAAGCTAAGCAACTGAGCACATCCTCTAAAGCGACCCCCTCCATTCTTTCTACAATGATGCAACGAAACCATAGTTTCTGCCACTATGGTCGCCGATGGATTAACTCCATGAGAAACCTGATCAAATAAGTCAATAGTCGCCCCATTCACATGCCCTAACTCTATCGGAAACAACACTAATCCATATATGAGTAAAGCGAAGACTGTCAGGCCCTTATCCTCATGCAGGTTCTTTACAAAGTTTATAAGATAAATTGTTGCAATCCGTTTTACTCCCATTTGAGCATTCCCCCTAACTTTCTCCACTTTCTCGCAAAGAACTTTTGCCAAGTTACTGTCCCAAGTAGAATCCTTCTGTGGTCAATATACCCTCTTGTCTGCTTCAGCCTTGGTCTGTAGCATATCTCTGTATTCTTCCACAATTGGTGTCATATCCACCTCATTGAACACGAAACATCTGTAGGACACATCCCAGAAGTAGATTGCTGCCTTCAAGAGATTCTCATCGACCTTTACACTCAATAAGTCCCCAATATGCCCATATAAGTGCTCAAACCTAGCTTTTCGGTCATCAGACATCTGCCCCCATATTTCAATAAGTTTATCCAAATCCTTATTCTGTTGGAGGTCTAAATTAACTGCCTCTGGTAGAATTGGCACAAACCCCTCTTTTAGGCAATCGCCTCTCATCTTCTGTTCTGCTGAGAAAAACCACTTGATGTGTTCGTATTTTTCCCATGGAAACCGCCCCTCACCAATGGAATCCCCTAGTTCGTCCATAGTCGAATGCTGCCCTTAATCTCAAAAATGTTGCGGAATGGATCCCTACATGCAATGCAAAAATGCATGAAAATGCCAAGAAAGAGAAAACAAAGCAGAACGAAAACAATTAGTAACAAAATATAAGGAGAATATTAAAGAAATTGCAATTACGAGAAAATGACGAAAAGATGACCCCTGTTACGTTATTTAAAAACCATAAGATGGGCAAAAATTGCCCCAGGGCAGGTAGTCTCCTATTGCGAGTAATGGACATACCCACTCTACGGTCCAAAGTTGAAAAATGGTAAATGTATAAAGGTTAGAAGTGTCCCTTCTTTGTGTCCTACACACTCATTTCTGGGGTTTGGCTCAATACAGGCTGGCTTTCTCACACTATATGCTGGGTTTTTTGTCAGACTCTTCTAAAGGTTCCCAAATTGTCCTCGTTGTCGCCCACTATAGGCTAGTAAGGCCCCCAATTCTCACCCATTATAGGCTCATTGAAAAGGGTTCAATTTGAGTTGAGGTTTTTCACATAACCCATACGGGGATCTTAATTGATCCCACGAAGGTTAGCTAATTCACCTCCGATCTAAAGGGTATAAAATTCAAGCCCCGGGTTCGGGCTGATGCATGCAATGCAAAAGTGATGTGAGTGCAGAAGGGACAAACAAACCTTTACCAAATACCAATATGCAGAAAATCAAATTACCATTAATAAAAACTAATGCCTAGCAGAAACAAAAACAACAAAATAGTTAGACCATAATAATGAATCATATACAAGACAAATATTCACAACAACATGGCAAAAAAAAATCAAGAAAAAAAAAAGAAAAAAATGCAACCAATTATTATTAAGATCCTAAATCTGGTTAAACTAAGTCTGGTCTGACTCTCTAACTAGTCCCCAGCGGAGTCGCCAAGCTGTCGTAACGTGCGGTCCGGGGAACCCTATCGCTCCGACTTAAACAACAGGAGTCGCCACTAACCAATTTCTAGGTGTGATTAGTCACCTATTTACCATTAAAACCTAGTTAGGTCCCATGCTTGGCAAAACCTGACTAAGCCTACTGATCTGATCTTCTAACCTAAGTTTAGGTTCGGGAGTCCATTACGTTCAAGGAAGGGTTAGCACCCCTGAGATGCCTGTCAAACGACGGTACCATTTGCTTATTAAGAAAATTATTAAAATAAATATGAAAAAGAAGTAATAGATAAATAGGAAAATAAGTTAAAAAAAAAGATAAATAGGTATAGAGATAAATAGATAAATAGGTACAGAGAATAATAAATAAATAGGTAGCTAAATAATAATAATAATAATAATAATAATAATAATAATAATAATAATAATAAATAAATAAATAAATAGGTAATAGCTAAATTAAACACTAAAAAGATAAATAGTAAATAAATAGATAATAATTAAAAATAAATGAATAGATCAATAGTAAATAAATAGATAATAATTAAAAATAAATAAATAGATAAATAGTAAATAAATAGATAATAGTTAAAAATAAATTTTAAAAAATAATGAATAAATAAAAAAATCTTTTTGGTCTTTTTTGTATCTTTTCTCTAATTAATGCATGTATGCAAATGATGAATGCAAAATCAAAATTATTATACCAATTCACGTAGTCTTGGGTTATTGAGAATTCTTTTCGAGATATATACACGGAACTCCGAAGCATCCCGAAAGAATCCTCTCATCCTCAGAGACATTCAACGAGTCCCGAAAATTCGATCACTCGTGAAAGCCCCTTCTTTGGAAGACTATGGTTATTGGTTGTTTAGTGGCATGACAATTAATAAATAACATATAAATTAAAATACATAATTAAATATGAATGCATATGACCCAATCCTAATTTGGTTTTAATTAAAAGAAAATTAAATCTAATTAAAATTGAAAACCAAATTAATTCCTAAACTAATTGATACCTAAACAAATTATGAAATTAAAAACCTAAGATTAGTTAACTCCTAACATAACAGAATAATGTCATAAAATCAATCTTCGAAAAAAAATCCTAATTTCATAAAGAGAAAGGAATAATTAATAGCTAAACGGCATAGATCTCATTCTTTTCTTATTGAAAAAAAAAACGGCATAGATCTCAAAAAATTGAATTAGATATAAAGGGACCAAACCTACTGGATTTATGTTAAACCTATATGAAAGAGGACTTTAACAAGAAACTAAAACAAAATAATAATAATAAAAAAAAGCTAATGGAATCGATGGATGAATCATAGAGATTTGTGAACCAAATTATTATGTTCAAATTATACCAATTGAAACAATTCCTCAATTTCTGACCAAAGCTCTCGGGATTAACAAAGTCTAAAGCTTCTACTTTTTTCTTGCGTTTTTTGCTTTTCCGCCACTTCCTTGCGTCCGAGGAAGAATTTTTAAAGCTGGCGAAAAAAAAAATCCCCAAACCCTAGATTTTTTTTCCCTTTTATACTACCCATTGAGCCATTCCCTTTAAAGTTTGGACTCAATTTACATGAAAGGAAATAAACCCACTTATGAAGACCCACAAAATTAAAGTATGAGCCCTATTTTAGACTAAGAATAATGAGCTTGTCCCAAAAAGAATAAACCCAAATTTTAGTGTCTACAGCCCTGGACAGGCCAATCATCCCTTGAGCTCCCTTGGCAAGGCCTACTAAATGATCCGAATTTGCACAAGCGAAAGGGAAACGTGGCACTTCTACGTTTGAGAAAACGGTCGCTCTATCCGTTGATAATACAGTTATTACATCTTCGGGTAGACCTCTGGTGAGAAGAGAGTCCATGAAAGGGTTGTAAGGAAAGAGAGAGCAGGGTGTTATTGGCGGTGCGTTGCAGACGAGGCAACCTACGCTGCCAGCAACTTTGCATTTGGCTGAGCCGCATCGAACGCGGTAGGATGAAGAGCTGTAGCCATTTTCACAGTCGAACCAAAGAAAGTTGCTTCCAAGATTGATTACTGCATCAATGAACACTCGAGGATTCCCTATTCCAATTGATGTATAGTATTGGGAAGTTACATATTGTCTCTCCTAATGGGAAGATAAACGGCTCGATATTTAGGCAATGTAGCTGCATTTGAGCCTAAAATGAACCCAAAGGCAATGGAGAATAGGAAGATTGCTAGAGATGAAGAAGAAGAAGAAGCCATTATGGGACTGCAATGATGAATAATCTTGCAAAGGCTTATATATGCACACACTACTATTAACTACTATGTTGCCACGTGTTTCACACGTGGGACTGAAGTTTTGATTGCAATTCATTTTTTGTTACATATTATGTGATATAATGTAATTGTTATTTTTTAAAAAGATTAAATTTATATAACACAAGTTAATAACACAAGTTATCAGATGTATAGTAATTAGTTAGTGAAAAGTTATATATTTTATGAAAAACACTATACGTGAACAAGAGATTTCAGTAAATTTTCATTATGAATCAATTAGGTATCATTAACAATGGAGGCTATAAATTTATAATACACAGTTACAAAAAAGTATATGTAGTCATGAAAAATGCTTTACATTTACCAACAAAATCCAGTAACATTTAATTATAAGTAATCTTGGTAACATTAATCAATAATTGATGTAATCTAATTTATATTATTCAGTTACTGAAAAGCTATAATGGTTTTGAAAAAAATTATATTTGTAATAAATTCATAACTTTTCATTATACCATTTGTTAAATCATTTTGATACACGACATTTGATCGTTTTTTTCAAAAAAAAAATGTATTTGAAATGAGCGTTTTCTCAATAACAAATCATCAATTTCTTAAAAAAAAAACTTTTTGTAAGCTTTTTTTTCACTTTGATTATATGGAAACTTTCTTACTTTAAAAGGTTACTGAAAAATACTTTCCACGAATTAAGTAGCCTTACATTCTTAATAACTTCAGTAACTTTTCATTTAAAAAAACAAATCAAGTTATCAGTAATTTTACTTGAAAGTTATTAATAAACTTTATAAGATGTTATTGAAAAGTGGTTTTACCCTTTTTTTTATCTAAAATTATTGAAAAGCTATATAGATTATTTACAAAAATATGATGCTATATGTAAAAACTCAATGGCCATACATCTTTAACAATATTAGTCATTACTCATGAATTTACCCATTTTTCATATAAGGTTTACCAAAGAAGTTATAAAGATTATCAAAAAAGTTATAATGCTATCAATAAAGTCAGCAATCTTATATTCTTAGTAATTACCTTATTAATGAATTTACCCAATTTTTTTAATTCCAGTGGTTATTAAAATGGTTCAAAACGTTATCAAATTGTTATATTATTATCAAGAAATAAGTAACCTTACATGCCTAGTAATTTTAGTAATCATTTTTAATAATGAATGTTCCCAATTTTATTATTTAAGTTTACCAAAAAAACTATATATATAAAAGCTATTAAAATGTTATAATAATATGAAGAAATTTAGTAATCTTACATATTTAGTAATTTTAGGGGCCTTTCATCAATAATGAACGTTACCAATTTTCTTATCTAATTAAAGGTTACAAAAAATGATTTTGAGGTTATTATAACAATTGTAATGCTATCAATAAATTGAATAACCTTACATCCTTAGCAACTTTAGTAAACTTTCAGCAATGGTGAAAGTTGCCTTTCTTTTTAATCTAAGTTTACAAAAAAAATAAAAAAAAAGAAAAAGAAAACTTATGATGATGATAAAAAAAGGTATAGTACCACGAGTTAATCCAATAAACTTACATTTATAGTTAATATGATTATCGAGCTTCTTATTTACGGTTACTTAAATTATAATGTATCAATCTTTTTTTAAAAGTTTTTAACATAATTATTGGTGCCCTAAACTCTGACGCGCGGCGAAACGTGTTCATTGCAGAAACACAAATAAACTCAGAGATAGATAATTGATAAACTTAATAGAATGATTTATTGACCTCAAATTTAGGGTTTACAACCTTTAAATAGTCTCAAGAAATAACGAAAATTAACCAAAAATAAAGAAAGCCCAAACAACAAAAGCGATAAAAACTAAAAGTGGCGACAGAAAACTGTAACAGCCTTTTCAGGCCCTAAACAATGGCTTGAACAGCAATGTTGTTCATCACGTCGTAGTCGACTCAAAACCCTTTTTGAAAAGGTATTACAGGTCCCGTAACTCCTTACAGTTTGAAAGTTATGCCCGTTTGAAGTTGGCCTTCCGTTTGGACTTTTGACGATCCAAACGACCAATGATATGCCTATTTCATCTGCATCACCTTTTATCCCTTACCTTCTAAAAAAGGGACTCTTTACCCCCATTACCTTTTGTTTTGGAACACTTTACCCTCTTAGCTTTCAAATTTGGGACAATTTGCCCCAAATTGATGAAAAATAGCAACGAGCATGTTACATTGCTGACGTAATTCATGGACAATAGAGGCATAATGGCACAAAACTTATGTTTTATTTGCATAATTTATGGACAATTTGTACCCAATTGTACGAAAAGATTGATGTCGTCGATTAAAATTTATATTTTTCGTGGACAACTTGTACCCCAATTAAACGGCTCGGTCGACCTTTCCGTCCAATAATTAGGGTGCATGTTGTCCATAAGTTATAGTTTAGGGTGCAAATTGTCCAAATTAATGGGTGCAAATTGCCCATTTCCTTGTAGTTTAGGGTGCAAATTGTGCATTAAGTCATATATGTAGTTTCATGAAAATCACACTGCTACTTTTAAATGGAAATTTAAGATTTTATCAATAATTTTGAAATTTGTTTTCTAGAAAAAAAAAAGAAAAGAAGGCAGGAGAAGAAATAAGCCAAGGTTTAAAATTAAAAATATGTTGATATATTAAATTAAATATTAAACCTTAAATGTTAATAAAGATTAGTTAAAAAGTTTTAAAGGTTTTTATAAAAAGGATGATAATGGTTTATCAACAAATTAAGTAAGTTTAAATTCTTAACAACTTAAATAACCTTTTATCATGGTTGTCAATTTTCTAATTTAAAGTTACTAAAAAAGTTGTAGTCGTTATTAAAACAATGGTATATTATTATCAACTAATTTTATAACCTTACATTATAATAATATTTACTGCTAATTTTCTTATTTAAGATTATAAAACATGTACATTAAATGTTATATAATGTTATAGTAGTATTAAGAAATAATAATTAACCTTACATGTTTAATAATATTTAACATTTTATCAATAAGGTTACAAATTTAATTATTGTTTACATTTACATAAAAAGCTACAGAAGTTATTAAAAATGTTATGATACTATCAATTCTGTAACCATATATATTTAGCAATTTTAGTGGCCCTTCATCAATCGGAAGTATGAAATACACTCTCCCAACCAAAATCAATTAACCATACAATAATTTTTAAATCTAAATTATCGAAATGTAGGATACAATAGCTCCCCACGGTTGAGGGCGAGGTTGAAGAGAAAGATATAAGAAAAGAATTAAAGGAAGAGAAAACAGAAGGATTGACTTTAAGCCTTAAGGGTATAAGAGAAAAGTTATTTGGTTGTAACATCTATATCTAATCACCATCATCATTAACTAAGTGAATCCACGCTTTTTAATATTATTTTGTTTTTTCACAACAATAACCAACGGCACAAAATATATACCCCTTTTTCCTATTTAATTGTCTATTATTGATCAAACAACTTCATTATTTAAAAGAAAAATATGTAGAACTAAAATTTAAAAAAATATGCATAAAAAAATTTGTGTTTCAAGGTTTATGAGTATTCTTTCATTTATAAAGGTTATTAAAACAATTATGATGCTATCAATAAGTTCAATAATGTTTCATTCTTTGTAATTTTAGTAAACTATAATGAATATAAAAAAAGTATTATATTATCATCTAATTCAAAAACTTTACATCCTATTAGTAAATATTGAAAAGTAAACTTAGTATTATAAATAAATAACTTTGCTTTTTTTGTCTTTTGGAGTGAGAGTTTTAAAGACACCCCTTCACACAAACAAAACCTGTATCAAAATCCTTTTACGAACTCAATCACAACGAAATGATGGAATGAATTCGAAAATTAATTTCATATAAATGCCAAAAAGATGTATAAACGTACAAAATTTGTCCTTCAATCCTTACAACAAAACTTGTTCATATATCAATTTATTGGCAAGGTCAATGAACTTTGAATTTACCTCCACAAATCTTTATGATAATCACGGTATAAGTTCCTTTATAACTTTCATGGTTTCAAAGGCCTTATAATAAACCACAATCTCCCTGTATCATTCACACGTCTCAAATGCCAAGATTAAAGGATTCGTCAAGTAATCCTCTAAAACAAATGAAAACAAAGTAATTAAATGGCTTAAACCTTAGATAAAGTCAAGGTTCAATATTTTAAGAGGGTTATTTTAAGAGGGTATTTTGAATATTTTTGATCTACTTCAATGTATAAATTTATTAGACTAAGTATTAATAGGATTGTTTAAGTGTCATAATTTCATTTATCTATCATTTAGCTTATTATATGTACATATGATTAAAGCCCATAAAATTAGAATGAGTATTCGGCAAGTGCAACTGATCATGCAAGAAAAGGCCTTTGAGAAGATTTACTTCAAAGACAAATCAATGCCAAACAATATCAAACCTTTAAAGCTACATATAAACCAAATTTCATGAATTTGGCTAAACCTGCCCATAAATCCTAAAATAAACACATATCAAAAATCTTATAATAAAAATTATTAATATTAGAATTCTCCAATGCAATTGAGATATATTGAAAAAATAAATTGTGGAGAAGAATAGACGGCTTGAGGGACTTGATTTAGGCTTATATTAGTTTTATTTTATCTAAATAATTTTCTATTAGTACTTTTGAGATAATAATTCTATCAGTACTATTAATTTGTGAGTAATTAATTTTAAGACCTCTCAAATTTTTAAATTTTATCATTGAGTAAATTAAATAAATAAATAATATTTATGAGTGTATTTACAATATCTTTCCATAATTAATAATAAAAAAAAATAATAAAAAGGTTTAAAGACTAAAAAGAACACCAATTAAAAAATTATATACTATTATAATAAGGGTATTTATGAAATTTCCGAATTAAAATTTTTGAGTTCGTGATTTTATATAGTAGTAAGATAAGATAAGATAAGATAAATATACAGGTGAACGTACTTTTTAATATAGTATAGATATAGATATATAGATATAGATATATCTATATCTATATCTATACTATATTAAAAAGTACGTTCACCTGTAACACTTTTGAATTGACCATTATACCCTTATTTGTTAAATATATTTCTATTTTGCCATTCTACAATTAATATTATTAGATTTTATTTATATATATTGTTTATATATCTTTATTATTAATAAAATTTAATGTGTGAAATTGAGTCTTATTTCGGCTGCCTTAAATAGAGTTTCATTTTTAAGTGATCTCTTTTCCTTTATAGTGTATTTCTGGTTTTGCATATTAATAATACAACCTCTTGGTTCGGAAAAAAAAAAAAAACAAAGAATTTGGGTTTATGATTTTGTTATAATGGAAATTAACTTTTTGATTCTGTATTTGCAGCTATTAAAGAAGCATGGATGGAAAGAAGGCACGGGTCTAGGTATTTCTGAGCAGGGTAGATTAGAATAGAACCTGTGTAGAAGCATATATGAAGAACAATAAACGAGGCTTGGGAGCAGAGAAAAACAAAAGGAAGGCACCAAAAACTACTGATACTCCTAATTCCAATTCCAAGGGACAAACTGATGATCATAATAATAAGGTTAGCTTTTAGAAGTATTTTTCTATGTGGCACTTGAATTTTTTATTTATTTTTCTTTATTTTTTCCTTTTGCTGATAAAAAGTTTGCAGGAACAGCAACAGGCATCTTCAAAGAAGGCCAAAGCACTGCCCAAAAGATTGCAGAAGATGGTGGAACAAGAGAAGCGACTGCAAGAAATCGAAACCGAATCTGAGCGGGCGTTTCGTAGAGAGTTTTGGCCGGACAATGTTTGACTTGTTTCTATTACCACTCTTAACACCTTTTTTTTTTTTTTTCCATTAAGATGGTTGGTTGATTTTAGTCTTTAGAATGTGTATAGTATAGGCGTTGGCCAGTTTATAGGCCTTTCTTTTATTGTATTTGTGACCAGATAACATATGAAATATTCAAAAAGATTTTGTTTTGAGAATGAAATGAGGATGATTCTCTCTTTCCTTGTATACCAAAGTCTCAGGAATATATACACGAATCAATATTTGAATTAAGTTTTTTTGTTTTCTAAGTTTCATTAACATATAATATAATGATGTGACTTGGCTAACTATATTCTTTTATACCTCCTCTAACTCCCAATGTATGTTACAAGCAATGGTAAGATAAGCTGATGAAGGTGTAATTTTTGATAGCAGGTGAGTTGGTAGCAGCAATAATACCGTCTGCAACAGTAACAATAACTCAGCCAGGAATTGGAAGGTTTGAAAAAGCTTAGGAATTGGAAGGCAAAATGCTCAATTTGGGACCAAACGTTTGTCGCGATGCTCGATTTGGGATTAAACGTTTCAATTTGAACAAAAATGGACCAAACGTTTCCGGACCTGCTCAATGTGGAGCTATTTTGGATGGAAAATCAGAGGTACTATACACGCGCCATTAACTATCCTACGTGGCCGTTAAGTCTTTAAATGGTCCCACATGGCTTCTTCAATCAGTCTTGTAAATATGTAAAAAAAAAATAAAAATTAAGTCTACTATTATATTTTATTCTTTAAAGGGTGATGATGTGTCATTCTTTCATTTGTTAAAAAAAATAAAAGAAGTCAATAATTTCTAATAATAATTCCTGAAATTTATTAATAATTTGTTGATTGAGAAAAAAAAAAGTTGTTACTTGTGGTCAGATTATTAGTTAAAGTATAAAGATGAACACTAACATTTTGGTCAATCAAATTAAATATGGATAATTATTTCAAAAATTTCTTTTTTAATTATCTCTTCCTTTCTCCACCTTCCCTGACGTGAAATGGTCAGATTGAAGCATACCCAGAATCCGACAAGAGCTCTGCCGCTCGCCGCCGTATAAACCTTCATCTGAGTTTCAACAGTTCCTCAGAGTTACCAAAAACAGTCTTCTCAACATCCCCTAGTCGAATCCGATCTTTGTTTCCTAAGATCCTTGATGGAAAAACCAAGATCTACACAACCAACTTATTATCCTCTGAGACTTTCCCAGGTGCCAACAACCTCAACTATGCATCAATCGATGCCATTTTCTCTAAACTCCTAGCTGCCATTTCCCCTCTCTTTCTGCCCTTCTTATTATTTATATATCAAAGCCAAAGACAGAAACGACAATTCCCAACTAAATTGCCTTTTATTTTAATACTATTCTATGAATTAATGAAAGCCAGAGAGGGAAAAAAAGAAAAAAGGACAGTCAATTTATCTTAGCAACAATTACGAATCAAATTATGATTAACATAAGTTATTATAGTAGCAATGATGACATTCAAAGACCCTCTGAAAACTCAAACCAGAAAATTATTAATTAAATCCCAAAAAGAAGTAAATAAATTGAGAAGGAAGTGGAAAATGAAGTGAATTCCGTGATATCCAGATGAAGAAATCACTAGAAAAATACAGGTGAAAAATAGAAAAGAAAGAAACAATATGTAACTTATGATATCTCGAGTTTCAAACACGAGAAAGTGAAACCAAAGATTAGATCAAGAGAGAGAAACAAAGATACAGACAACAAGGAACACCCAAACAAGTGAGCAAAGGAACTTGTTTGGAGCCAAAAGATGGGTTTCGGTGAAGAAAACCGAGGTGGATTTTGATGGGAAAGAGAGGACAGACAGCATTGGAAAAGGGGTAAGTCAGGTTTGAAAAAAAAAAGGGCTCGGTTTTGAAGAACTAAAAAGAAGAGAAAGGAAATAAGAAAGAAGAGAGAAAAGGGGATGGCGATGTTGGAGCTGAATCTGATGATGGCTATGAAAGCAAAGGGGGCAAGCGGCGGCGTGTGTTAGGGTTTGGATAGTGAAGAAGAAGAAGAAGATAAGGGAAAGGACTAAATAAATAATTATTATTATTTAAATAAATCAATTAATTATTTTTTAAAATTCGAAATTAATTATAGATTTTAAATCTTATAAAATATATTAAATTTCATGTCATAATCGCAACTAACGCGCGTGTATTGCACCGCCTGACTTCCGTCCAAAAAAGCTCCAGATTGAGTAGGCTCGGAAACGTTTGGTCCCTTTTTGTTCAAATTGAAACGTTTAGCCCCAAATCGAGTATCGCGACAAACGTTTGGTCCCAAATTGAGCATTTTGCTGAATTGGAAGGTTTGAAAAAGCTTTTCGATTGATGCCATTTTTTTTTTTAATTATGGCCTTGTTTCTACATATCTTAGCCAAAAGAAGGATAGCCTAATTAATCAAAATTGGTTGCTCTGTACTTTGGGGTTCAATAAATTATTCATGTATAAAATCCTTTCATCTGTACATGTATACTAGATTAATAGTATAAGTTAATAAGTAATAAGTCTTTTCTGTATATTTTTTTCTTTACCTCTTGATGTTTGATCAATGGGTTTTTTTTTTTAAGTTGATCAAAAAAAGTCTGTAATGTTTTGCTTTTTATGATTTTTTCTTATATTTGAAGGTGTTTTTAAACATTCAAAGTATTCACCTTTTGCTATTAACTAAGTAGGAGTTTGATATTTTTGGGAGGAAAATCTAGAATATATGTGTTTTTTTAAGGAAAGATGATTTTCTTTTCGTTTAAGATTTTTTTTTCAAATTTTTTCTCTTTTTTATTTAGATTTTTTTCCGAATTTATTTATTTATTTTTTATTTTGATAATATGACGTGGATGAAATGATATCAAGTTCTTAAGTCAATTGCTCATTTTTTCACTTGAGGGATCTATGGGACCAATTCTGTACTTTTACCGCACGAGGATGATTAAACATTTACAAATACAAATGTAACATTTTACATGAATTTGTTTTGATTTTACATGCTTTCACTTGTAATTAATATTCATTATTATTTAATTATTTGTTTTAAGGAAAATTCTATTTGATCCTCCAATTTGTCCTTCCAACTAGACCCTCCTAAGAATTAAGGAAATAAATTAAATTCAGGTTTAGCACCCTAATAATTAAGGTAAGAAATTAAATCTAGGTTTAGCCCCTAATTATTGTTTATACCTCAATTTACAATTGAGGGTAAATTGGTCTTCACATGATTTATATCAAGATGAGTGGTCATGATTTGATTACAAATCCTGAAGAAACTTAGTTTTCGCACCACCCTAGTTTTGATTGAATTAGGAAAATCTTGTAATTAATTAATTTAGGCTGAAATTATTAATAAATAATAATAATTTTTGAAATTATTATTATTATTATCCATATATGCCGCCCTGTGCCTAGGAGATTGGCAAAGAAAATCAAACAGAAGTAGTTTCCTTTAATATTGCTGCCTGCTAGGGAGGCAAACAAGTAAAAAGGGAAAATTGCTTGTCATCTGCCCATGAGATGAAAAATACCTCATGGACTCACATAGCAAGGCCCAAGTCATCTCCCATACAAAGGAGAGGCCACCCTCTGCCCTGTTGAGAGAAATTTTCCTCTTCCTACAGGAAGGAGGCAGAGAGCTAAAGTCTGTCAGCAAGAGAAACACCTATTTACATGATAGAGGCATGAGATTTTCAACCTCACACCTCCTCAACATAGTCGACCAAGCATAAGGAAGAAATCACCTAGCTCTTTCCCCCTCCCCGGGAGGTGAAACTGCAACTTTGTATATTGTTCAATTAAGGACAAAATAACAAATTGATTAATTAAGAGGCTAGAAGCTGCGATTTCTACCAAGGAGCATACCATGATGATCCTTGAGCTATGTAGATCATCTGGGTAAAATTTCACCTTATTCTGACATCGATGTAAAAACTTATACCCGGTTTTCAGTTAAGGACATTTTGGGGAGTGAAACCAAGTTCACCATGAAGGAGAGCTCGAATTCACTTAGAATTTTTTCCATGATCTTATGGAGATAATCTAAGCCTACTGGTGAAATTTTGGCTTATTCCGACTTCGTTTGCAACTTTTGCATCCTTTTTAGTTAAGGACATGTGGCTTTCTCACCCCGGTTTAAGCCATTTTCTTAACTAAGTGTTTTTTTCATGATTTGGAGAGCAAAATATGACTAAATATGAAGAATTTCGTGGCCTTGATGATCAAAGTCCAAGTCCTGATGTCAGAAGGCCATTTCTTAGTCAAATTAGTTGATTTAAGCACAAAGGAAGCAACAAAAGCATGCTGAAGTGTGATAAGAAGAAGGAGAAATCGTTCATCACCTATCCAGGAGGAGGATTTTCATCTCCCATCCAGAGGAATGACGTCCTTGGCATCCTCTCTTCCATCTCCCCAGTAGTTGGAAGCAATCAGAAGAAGAAGGAAGCTTCACTGCACCTTCCTGGAGGCTGTCATCTGCATAGGAGGAGGATTTTGTCTTTCTCAGCAAGGCAAGCCCATTAAATGCTTAAGCCCATGCCGCCCCCTATATAAAGGGAGGCCATTCTCAGGTTTCAAGCAGATTCCGCATCTCAAACATTTCTCCCGAGAAATCAAAAACCAGCTCCTGCAGCTACAAACTTGCTCCGCGCAAAAAACCAAGCTCCGTGCTTATTTTCTCTGTGGCTCTGCGCCATTTTCACTCTATTCATCACGAGTTCTTCACTCGTTCTTCATATTTTCTTTGATTAGATCTTGTCTCAGGACAAACAAACATTCTTTTAGTGTTTTTCTCTTGTTTCAATCTTGTCTCCGGACATACAAACACTGTACACGTGTTTTCATTCAGAAATAACAGATCAGTTTGTTATTTTCTTTTCAAATTCAATTGCAATCAAAGCAGATCTCCTAGATCTGATCCGAAAAGAGAAGAGGCCCAGTTATGAGAAGTAGTTTGTGTGGATCCAATGATTTAGATGCTCCGGTGTGACTTTGATCCAGTCCCCACAATCGTTCTGATCTTTTAATCTGCTGCTCTGCGCACCAGATCTAGTTTGTACAACCTCTTTGTCACTTTCAGCAAATTGACTGGCACGCCCTTACGCTGTCATAAAGAATTCTCCGTGAAAACTCTAACAAGAGATTTTTGGCACAACAATTATAAATATGGAGAGTTTACAGGGCAAATCTCTTGATTTTAGGCTATTATTGAATAGGGTTTTGGAAATTATAGTAAAATTTCTAATGACACGTTATGAGGGTCAAGTAGAGGGACGAATTGGAGGGTCAAGTACTTGTTTTAATTGAATATTTCTAATTTTTTTATTATTTAAAGTTATTTAAAAATATATTTTGTTCATACGCGTTAGCCACGTGCAACTTGCACGTGAAAGTGAAAACTAGTAGTTATAGATATAGATATAGTTGTAAGATAAGATTATTACTTATAGCACGTTCGAATTCAAGTCAAGGTCAATGTTTAAACACTAATCTTTTCATAAGCATTGTTTAAGGATTTTCTTAATACTTATTATTAATGGAGTAATAATATATATTTTGATGGGGGCGTATTGGCACCCAAAACTCCACGTGCTGAACCCGACGTCACATTCCTACGCAACAAAGCAATTTGATGGCACATGTGAAAATCCTACAGCACTATCAATCAGCTACTATAAGATCAATTTTCCCCATGGCTTCGTTGTTTCAAATCCTTCCATTTCTGTTTGCTTCTTTTCTTGTCTCCCTCCATAACTCTGCCTTCTTCCAGGCCCAAAGCACTTGTTCTCCCTGTTTCAAAGACCCTTCCACTCAAATCAGGCAACAAACTCCTCTCGTTTCTGTCAATTTAACTGTTGATCTTGGAGGCCAATTTCTTTGGGTCAATTTAACTGTTTCATCTTCTCACAGCTCAGTGCTCCCTTGCTAGAGCTCTTCTCTGCCAATGTTTAATAATTTCTCTATAGATAACAGAGAAAAAAATGTGAGAAAGAATGCATACTATCGAAGCTGTATATTTTGACATTAAATTCTTGATTACTGCAATAAAATGAATTAAGACATTGTAAATTGAAATTGAATAAGACATTGAACAAATGAGGAGATAAATTGAAACTCTGCTGCAATTAGAAAAAGGAGAAGAACAATATAGGAACATATTGAAGTGGATCACGATGAACCATGTCAAAGCAAGCTAGAGCAGCATCAACGGCTTCTTAGTTTTTACAAGAGTTCATCTGCACAAAGAAAAAAAAAAGAAAACAGAGATAATGCATCCCTCCCACTTCCACTTAAAAACAAAAGAAAGCATATATACTATGAAAATGGTGATACAAGATTACCTGATACTAAATCATCGCAATTCTGAAATATGACAGAAGGCACATGTTGGACTTTGTAGTAATCTTCTCCCCCTTGAACCAATTTGTCTTTGAATGCTTTTGGCATCTCTTCCAACTTCAATTCTTTGAGGGTTGTGATGAACTTCAACTCAACTGGCAGCATCTTCAACTTCCTGCACCTTGCAATCGTCAGATTTTGCAGACTCGGCATGGCTCCTTCATGCATCTTCAGTTCCTCCAAATTTTCCAGAGAAGTAATACTCAAAGAGACCAACCGAGGAAAACCTTGAGCAGAGCAAACCATGACATTTCCTGTGAATGCTTGGTCTGACAGTTCCAGAACCCTTAATTTAGGGAACTTCTCAAGTGTTGGCAGTGGATCTTCGTCGAGTTCAGACAAAGACAAGCAAATGGAAGCAATATTCGAAGAAATGTGCTGAGGTTCGGGTAACTTGCTGATCTTCACTCGTAATTCCAACTCATAGATGTTAACACACCTAGAGAGTAGGTATGTCAGATGCCTTGGATCTACATGACTTCCATCCTTGCCAATAATAATGGACAATGAGCGAAGATGTTTACTTGTGATGATGGAAGGATTCAGATTAAGGTCCTCCTCCATGAAGTTTTCAACAACAAAGGGAGTAGTTATCCCCAGCCTTCTCAGATATTTCATGCAGGAAAGATCCCCAAGACGGTAATCCTTCGTGTTGAAATTGATAAGAGTTTGCAGGTTTCTCAAATTATCCAACTTCAACTTGCTTTTTGTCAAAATCTTCTTTGGGAGATATAAATGTCTCAACCGCTCCATCCTTCCAAAGACGTCGTCAGGAACATTAATGTAATCCTCATCCGCTCTTAAATCCAACGTTTGCAAGCACTTTAATTTGCTTATAGATGATGACAAACAAAAAAAAGTAAACCCTTGCCCTAAACTCATGTATCTCAAATGGATGAGACTACTTATATTACCTAGTATTTTGCAAGCAATAAGTGGCACTCCTTCAAAATCGAGGACTCTGAGCAATTTGAAATTCTTGCAAATGTATCTTACTAATCCGGTGATTCTATGTGCTATAAGAAACAATGCTATTGCTTTAAAAATTTCAGGCACTTCATCATCATCAGAATCAAACCATTTGATCCCGAGACAATTGAAAAGCGTTGAACTGTCGCGAAGGTTTTCAACAATTTGCCCAGTATTATCAAAGAACAATGCAGATCTGAGATGTGGAATTTTGAAGTGATTTATCATCATAAAAGAATCATGCGAGGCAAGCCTGCGAACTTTACCAACAGTAGAGGATGAAATATTGTTGACATCATTGCAGATGAAATTTTCTTGCTTTGCTTTCGACAAGCAGAGATCTCTGACAAGATCATGCATTCGACATGTTTTGATCTTCAAGCTTGCATCTCGCTTTCCCACAAGCACCATGTATCTTTCCACAAGCTCATTTAAGTAGCGTTCTGCCACATCTTCTGCCATTTCTCCCCCAGTTCCTTCATTTTTTGCTATTGACACGATATCTTCTGCCACCCATAACTGAATCAATTTATCAACACCAATCTCATAATCTTCTGGGAAAACACTTAGATATAAAAAGCATGGTTTTAAATAAGCTGGCAAATTGTCATAACTTAAAGTTAGTACATCATAGGTACCCAAACCTCTGCCTCTCTTTAAGTATGACTTCACATTTTCATGCACATTTTGCCAGTCATTTAATGAATGCATTTTAGCCAAAACCCCTCCTAACACAACAATGGCTAATGGCAATCTGGAACATTGTTTAACCATGTCCTTCCCCAACTCTTCCATTTTTTCCTCAATGGCATAATCTAGGAAATAGCAGAAAAATGCATATATATCAATATATTTATGTTAATAACAATCTCACACTTCTTAACTTATAAAAATAAATTATATCTTACTATCTTATCTTAATATATATATATACTATATAAAATCACGAACTCAAAAATTGTAATTGGGAAATTTCATAAATACCCTTAGTATTATAGTATAATAATTTTTTAATCAGCATCCTTTTTAGTCCTTGAACTTTTTTTATCAATTATGAAAAATTTTTATAAATTCAATATTTAACTTTTTAAAATCATGTAAAGTTATTGTGCCAAAAAAATTATGTAAAGTTATTAATAATCCACTGTAATTTACTATTTACTTCTCATAATTATCTTTAAATTATAATATATTTAATTTATATATTTCTTCTTTTTTTAATGCATTTATGAATTAAAGATAATCAAATAGTTTTTAGAAAAGACTAGTTTTCACTTCCACGTGCGTTGCACGTGACCCATCGTGTTTAAATTAAATTAAAATAAAATAATAATTGAAATTAATTATAATTAAAGCGGTAATAACTTGATTCAAACTCGATTATCCATCCAACTGACCGAACTCGATTTGACCAGAAAAAGTAAACAACCCGAACACGTTTTATCCAAACCCGACAAACACGTAAGCTGAATGACCCAAAAATATTATATACTAAAATCATGTTTTATTCAATAAAATCCACATTGTTGTAATTTTAACCATTCTAAATTATCATTTATTCAATAAAATCTATATTATTGTTATAATTTTATTAAATTTGCTAAACTTCATTATATGAATATAAGTACTATATGAATAATTTATGCAAATTTATAATTAGTAATTTGTTTTTTTACATAATGAATAAATAATAATAATTAATTAGTAATTTCTTGACAATTGTTTTCTATTAGGTTTTACTACCGTACTAATAATCTCACCGGTAAAGGTTGTAATTTTATTTTCACTTTTATGGATACTTATATTATTAATTAATTTATAGTTTTAATTGATATAATGAAAAACATAAACTTGGATATATATATATAACCAATATTTATTTGAACACATACCTCCACTTCATAATTAATTATGTATTTAATATTTAAATTAATATATAAAGGGACAAATGTCAACTCTTTAACCCCGTATATGCAGTTTCCTAAACTTCATCGGTAGTCGATTGTAAAATAAATCGAATAATAAAGATATTAAATCGAATAATAAAGGGATACATGTCAACTCTTTAACACCGGTTTTAAAACTCAGTGTCACAATCTTCTGTGACCCTCCCTTCCGCATTTACTTTGCAAGGTGCAACATAACAAGTGCATAAAAAAAAACACCCAAAGATAATCGGACCTTCAGTAAGAGTTGGTTTTTAAAGACCAACGAGTTGGACTAAGGGAGTTTTCTCTCTTTGTTTTTATAAAAATACTTTTATGTAATTTAAATTTAATAATTTCACTTGAAAGGGATTTTAAACTTTTAAATTAAAAATCAAAATTTAAGGGTAGATATGTAAAAAATATTTTAAATAATTATGGGAATAAAAATTATTAATTACAATTATAATGGATTTACAATATCTTTAACTTTTAAAATTATGGAAAATATTAATAATATACTATAATTGTAATAAATAATTTAATTCTTATAATTATTTTTAGATTAAAATATATTTAATTTATTCTTCTTTTTTTAAGGACTTTATTCTTCTTCTTGATATAGCTTTAAAAACCACATTCAAGCTCAAAGTTTTTTTTGGCACAACATTCAAGCTCAAAGTTTAGTTACTAATTAATAGTAAATTGCTTTCGTTAAAAAAAAAAAAGTACCTAGCTGGTAGTTGATAGTCTGCTGCAGAAGTTATGAATAAAAATTGAAATCATTATTTGCCATACTTACTTTCCATTGATTTCTTTGAATCAAACATAACATAATATAAGCGCATAATCCTAACAAAAGACTCACTTCCGCATATTATATAGTCACACGTGAATATTTCTAAGATCAACGGATAGCATTAATTTTCGCACATTTAAAAAAAGCTAAATGTTTGGAGTTTAATGGTGAAAGAGGAGCAATAAAAGATCCAATCAAAGTCTGAAAATAGTGTAGGAAGGGTGGGAGGCAATTTTCCCCACTGGAACTGTACATAAAGTTATACTATATTTTATATTTTCCAAATATGAATTATAATACTACTAATAGGAACTATGCAATAACAATCTTCCCCACTCTAACTGTAAATAAAGTTATACTATATTTTATATTTTCCAAATATGAATAATAATACAATCAATAAGAAGCATGCAATACCGTAAGAATAACTTTTCTTTGGTAAATTTTGATCATTGGGGTTTAAATTTTGACACTTAACTACTGTTAAGGATTTGATAACAGAAACTAGACTGAGTCTCAAAATTTAAACCTTAAGATTCATATTTGTCACATTCAAAACCACATGATATATATATATATATCATTTTTTTAAGTATAATTAATGTTTTAAAATTAAATTATTAAGAAACCTTATAATTAAATGTATGGGAGTATTATATTGAGGTTTTTAAAGGGGTACAAGTAAAATTAGAAAGCAAATAAGCCAAGAACCAGAATTCAAAAGCTTAGCCGTTTACAATTGCGCGAAGCTTAAAAGCATATCAAAGATGGAAGGTTAATTGTTCAAATAGGTCTCTAACATATGCGAAAATGCTCAATTTAAGGCCTATGCTTTTTAATTTGGTCAAATAGGGCCCTAACGTATGAGAAAATGCTCAAATATTTAGAGCCCATACTTTTAATTAGGTTAAATAGGGCCATAACGTATGCGAAAATGCTCAAATATTTAGAGCCCATATTTTTAATTTGGTTGAATAGGGCCCTAACGTATGCGAAAATGCTCAAATAAAGGCATGGCATCCGCATCTCACAATCAGTTTCCAATGGAGACCAAGTCCTTATTTGAGCATTTTCACATACATTAGGGCCTTATTTAACCAAATTCAAAGCATGGACCGTGAATTGAACATTTTTACATACGTTAAGGCCTTATTTAACTAAATTCAAAGCATGGACCGTGAATTGAACATTTTTACATACGTTAAGGCCTTATTTAACCAAATTCAAAACATGGACCGTGAAGTGAGCATTTTTTTCATAAGTTAGGGCCTTATTTAACAAAATTAAAAGTATGAACTCTAAATTGAGCGTTTTTCATACATTAGGGACCTATTTGAACAATTAACCAAGATGGAATTATCCAGCAAAACTTTGAAGATGATCAAAGGAGAAAGTCGAGGTGGAAAGGTATGAAGTGGAAGGAAACAAAGTATGAAAGTCTGCTAGAAGATGATTTAATGCACATATTTTCCCCAATAAACAATGAGGAAGATGTAATGATTCAATGGACACAGCATAGAAATCAATCTGACAATCAAACAAAATTATATAGGAAGGTTATCAAAAATTCATAGTGTGGTTACCAAAATTTTATATTTAAGTTATCAATACTTTATAGTTTAGTTATCAAAATTTCATACAGAGGTTAACAAAATTTCATAAAAAAAGGTCATCAAAATTTCTAGGGAGGTTATGAAAATTTTATGGAGAGATTATGAAAATTACATAGAGAGGATATCACAGGTTTATTCTTATAAGGAGATTATCTAAATTTCATGGTGTGGTTATCAAAATTTTCATAGTGTGGTTACCAATTTTAGTGTTATTATCAAAATTTTATAGAGAGATTATCAAAATTTCACACTGAGGTTATCAAAATTTCATAATGTGGTTATCAAAATTTCACAATGTATTATCAAATTTGCATATGGAGATGATCAAAGTTTCATACATATATAACCTTTTTCATAACCGTATAACTTTTTCAGTAATTAAGTATTGTAAAATAACCTCATTTATTGATTTAGATGTTTTTGGATTTGATGGTGTAAAGCATTTTTCATAACAATACAACTTTTTTAGTAATTGCGTATTATAAATTTGATAGCATCTTGAGAAATTGTTAACTAAAGAAAATTTACTGAATTTGTTGATTCACGTATAGTTTTTGATAATATAAGTAACTTTTCAATAACTGATTATTGTAAATTTGATAACTTTTATTATTGATAAAATGGTTAACAAAATTTACTTATAACGAAAAAATAATGAGTTTATTTCCAATAATTTTAGGAATTTAGACAAATTTATCTTTTCAAAATTAGCAAAAATATTATTTTACCTAACATATAACTTAAAATTAGTCTCCACCAAACTTCAATTCTCCGTGTGTACTTATAATAAAATTAGTCAGCTGAAAATATATGTCTATATATTACCTGCAGAATCAGAATCACTTGTGGGAAACGCTACATGTTGGAGCAACTTCCAACCATCTTCCTCTGTTAAGCACTGTAATTCATGGAGGTAACCTCTTGAATCAGCGTGCAAAGCAACGTCCATGTTACGAGAGGTGAGCAGTATTTTGCTAGTTGTGTCCTCCATTGGAAAGGCATCTCGAAGAAGATCCCAATCTTCAGCGCTCCAAATGTCATCAAGTACAACTAGACATTTATTTTCTTTCAAGAAGCTATACAGATCCCTTGCCAGCACTTGTTCATCCAATTCCAAGTTTAGTATCCCAGCCCTCTCATCAATGACACTGACACCAAGGCTTGATAGAATTCCTTTCCAAACGTTCTTTCTCTGAAATTGTTGAGAAATGAAGGCCCAAACAAAGAAGTTAAAATGATTCCTTACTTGGCTATGATGGAAAACTTTCCTTGCCAGAGTCGTCTTTCCTATACCACCGATGCCACATATGGAAGCAACCCGGCCATGTGTTTCCTCATCTACAAGAACTGAGGCCAATTGTTTGATATCATCTTCAAACCCCACAACAAAGGATTCCACAGTATGAGGATAAGTTTGCCTCAACTGTTGCTTCCTTGATGAAGACGAAGAACTTGAGGCTGCTCCTGCTCCAATATCCGATGACATTTCTTTTATGCCATAGGCCTGTAATCGTTGGATCAAGACAGTGATTTTGGTTGTGATTCCTTCAATGTCTGACCTGACCTTGTGAAGCCTCCAGCATTCTCGCAAGCAGCAAGCAGACCCTTTCATGCAGTTTAAAAGGCCTGCCCTCCTTTTGGACGCAGTTTTGAGAGCATAAGTTTCGATGACATCCTCGGCGTCATAAGCAATATCTCGAATTTCAGCAACCCATTGACGAAGCCTCGCGTCCTCTGCTTGTCTCGAATCAGCATCTATTAAGAAGCTCTTCATCCAACTCAGCTCTGTTCGCAATCGATTCACCTGCTCCTCCACCTCCCACAAGTTCATTGCCTCCATAGCTACTAGGTCGCCAAGTCTGCTTGCGACATTGGACACCACAGACTCCGCCATGTTACACTCTTTTTTGGAGTTTTTTTTTCTTTTATTTTTTTTGCCTTTCAACAAATTAGAAAGGCTGGAGGTGGAAGACGTTTGCGTTTATCATCCCTTTTTGACTTCATTATAAAGGTGATTGCAACTACAGAATGTGATTTGCTTATGCGACGGTCTAACGGGTTTAAGTGATTCTCATATTAAAAATGATCCATAAACAAATTCCTTGAGGAATATTGGCTTCTTAACTTGCCGTTTGATGCACGAAAAGCCAAAGTTCAGACCGAGAGCCCCTTTACGCTACCATTTGGATTTTGGAACAATGGCCTTGCGTCCAGACTTATGTTTCGGCTCTATTTTTAAAGTGACATTGGCCAATTCCTTCTGCCTTATATCTTCATTCCTTTACACTATCCCTTGTGATTAAGGAAAGAATGAGATGTTTTTTTTTGAAAGGCAAAATAATTTTATTGAAAGAGTAATAAACTGTGACATGAAGGCAACCTGGAAACAAACAATATCTGAAGGCAGTAGTTGCAATGCAGTAACATAACTAGTCATTGCCTCAGATTACACTACAAACCAACATAGCTATCCAGCATAACATTGTGATTAAGGAAAGAATGAGAATTTAGAATGATAAAGTTGTTCATTATTAATTAATTAGTTAAAGCCAATGCGGAATGCCCCCAAAGTGAATAATGAAAGGAGTGAATTTATATGCTTTCCCTTCTCTCATTATTAATTCCTTTTTATTACAAAAATTAAAGCAAATAATAAACGTGTAATCTTATCTCAAGTACAAGTATATAGGAATACCCGAGTTGTTAGCTTAATTGATATAGGTTCACCGTGCCTGCACCATGAGGTTTTGGGTTCAAATCTCACCAAATGTGAGTTTAGTTTGTAATTTGTTTATTTGTGTATTTGGTAGATAGATGATTTATTTATGGTAGTTTCTTAGTAGTTTGAGTTGATTTATCATTTAGTTGTTTGGGCATATAAAGATTTATTCATATTTAATGAGATTTCACATGTACTCACAAGGGCAGAACCAGAAATTTTTCTTTGGGGGGCCAATATATATATACTAATATACTATAATGTAAACAAATGGATTTGATGTCATGAATTTAATGAACACCGGGAATACTATGGATAGAGTAGCAAAAAAAATTTACAATGAATAAATAACTAATCCTTAAAATAGAAATTAAAGAAAATTTGAATGATATTGATATAAGAGGGAGCTAACTTATAAATATTACCTTGAGTCTAAACTAGAAAATGAGGCTAAATTAGAAAAGAAAAAAATTATGGGGGGCCAAAGCATAATAATACCACTTTTTAGTTGATGGAGTCTTATTAGTATATAGAACTTTAATTGGTGAAGGGGGGCCATGGCTCCTGCTGCCCCCTCTGTCACGCCCCGACCCGGAAGACGAGCACGGACAACCGCCGTGGTACCTCGAAACACGTGCCGGCCGGTCACGCGTACCAAGGCTCCACGAAGCATCAATACCAGATAAAAACAGGGAAAACACAAATATAGTATAAATTTTAAAATGGTAACTGTTTTCAAATCAGAGTTAAAGCGGAATTATCAAAAATCAAACACAGTAGTAAAAATGCTCCAAAATTAAATCGGAAGATAAATACTAATAGAGAAAATAGCGGGGTAGAGGCAAATCGAAAACAAGGAGCGAAAGATATCATGAAAGAAAAACACTGCCAATGGGACCCATCTCGTAGTGAGTAGTACCTCTAACACCAGAGATCACAGCCTACGCCACCGACTCGACCGTCAAAGGAAATGATGAGCCCTAACTACCCTGAAAACACAACAATTAATTGAGGGGTGAGTACACGAATGTACCCAGTGAGTGAGCCACCCTCAAAAGAGAACCAGAAGAGGGTGGGGTGCACTCACAACCAAAACAGATAAGAAAACCAAGTTATATAAAAAAAACATGGTTAGCAATAAAACAGGTACAAGAAATCATTTATCATTTTCATAAACAAATGGGCTGCCAATAAAACCTATCCGGAGTGACCTTGGCCCGAGTCAACCTCCGGAACCGTCAGGGGCATTTTCGTCATCATCAAATAACTAGTAAAAATATAATTTTTCTTATTTTTCCAAACAAGCCCGTTCCCCTGACGTTAGCTTGGGTCCGGTACTGCGTGGTGGCCGCAGCACACCCAATTTAGCTCTCCCATGCACACGCCGAACCGGTAAATAAATATGGCGTGTCGGGCTTGGAGCGACGAACCATGTGGATCCAAACTAAACTCATGGTTCGCCAATAAAATCTAACTACTAGCTAATAAACCACCAAATCAGCCACACGTACTCCCTGGACTGCGTCCAGTCCACGAGTCCCCGTATGCTTACCGACAGTTCAAAAACATTTTCAAAGATCGCTCATGCACCCAAAACAATTTATTTAAAACCATTTTCAAAACAATTTAATAAAACAGTAATAAAATAGTTCCTCAACGGGTTAACCGTTGAGGACAGCCCACTCACAGTTCAGGGGACTCGTACACCCCCAAAGTCAATCCACTGTGAGCCTAGCCGATGTCTCGATCAGCGCCTCAGCCGTCTGATTGAGAAGCACGTGCAACACAAGTTAATCATTAAACCAGTATCATAATTAAAGTTTATAAACCATAATAAAACGAAGACAATCAACCAGAACCAGGGTAGTAAATCAAAATACTAAAACAATCGGATAAAATAGAATAATATCACAAGAAACACATAACCCAACCCCATGATCTCACTTAAACGATCTAAGCATGTCTATATAAGCCTTTCAAGGTTGTAAGATGAGTTTCGAATTCGTAATACACAATCTAGAATTCAATTAATCATTTCCGGCATTTAAGGGCAAAAACTGTAATTTAGTCAACCAGGGGTAAAATGGTAATTTTAGCTGACCAAGGGCAAAACAGTAATTTTGACATCTTAAAGCTGTTACGGTGATCTTCTAACCTTACATGTTCAATTAACATGATTAGATAAGTCAAATCCCTTTCCAGGGGGCAAAGTTGTAACTTACTCATTCGGGGGTAAAATGGTCATTTGCACATATTATAGGTTTCACAACGTACATATAGATATATTGATGTGAGTGATATAGTCAAATCTTCTCATTTACACCCTTAGGGGTATTTTCGTAAATTGATGATATAGGGGCATAATGGTAATTTTCATTGATGAGGGTAACATGGTAATTTTTACCAAAAAGGGGTCACTGCGGTAGCTTTCCCTATTACAGAAGTGTGATCTTGAAAGTTAATACTTATATTACCCTATCAAGGATAAAAAGGTAAATATACTTATCGAGGGTATTTCCGTAATTTTACTCTCTTAGGGTACAATGACATACCTTACGTCTTATAGTTTGTGGTACTACTTAGTCGAATTCGAAATCACGGCTCAATAGGATATATTAGCACACTTTTACAAATTAAGGGTATTATGGTAATTTACCACTCAAGGGTAAAACAGGAATTTATGTTCCTACGAACATTATGGAGTAATTCGATAATTATTCGGATTTATTAACGCAACCAGTGTGGTCGACTTCATTAAATTTCTCTTCTTTGGGT
>AWUE01017729.1:0-11236 GCA_001974825.2 Corchorus olitorius | reverse complement strand
CTCTTCTCTTCTTCTTCATCTTCCGGTAGCCGGAAACCCAACGGAATCTGGAATTTTCCAGATTCCGACAAGTCCAAAACAACCCCTAATTTGCCATTTTTGAAGCCAAATTCACATCTTTATTGTCCCAAATCAATTCTAACATACTCCCACTTATATTCCAAGCATTTGAAATTAATTATAACCATCTAAACATCAAAATTTCATCCATTCACAACATTCAAATTTAATATTAACTTACCAACCAAATTTTCATTTTTCTTCTTCCTCCCAATTCAAGTTCCAAGCTTCACCAATGACAATTCACAACCTCTAAAACATAAACAAATTAACATCTATCTTTATAACAACTTCCAAATAATGAATACAACCATAATTTTTCCTCAAATCAGTATTATTATTTTTTTTATTAGCAAACATGCGTGTGACTTGCTATAGATCAGGGGTAGGTGTTTTCTCATACTCCTTCAACTGACGAGTATGAAGAGCAATCGCTAATTGGTTAATATCAGTCCTTCTTCAATACAATACTGACTTACGCCACAACAAGATGCACATAAACTTTTATGGTCGCGGGTACAATTTTCCAACAATTACCAATATATGAGCTCTTTGGAAGCTCGAATAGACCGTCATGTATTACTTTCATTCGACAAGCACTTCTTGATATCCAAGCAAGTTAACAAAACCACTATCAATATTTACTCTAGACTTTACTTTGGTTCAATTCAATAAATTCCCAAAATCATTTCTTTAATTAGCCAAGGTACGACCAAATTGTAGACTTCGAATGTTCATGATAGTCTACAACCATTCATTTTTCTCAAGCTAAATTTACATTTTTGTAATTTAACCAAATTCGTCATGTACCGTTCAAAGACAGTTCACATTAAGTATGTCTCAAAACTTTTGTGACTTTGCAGTCAACATGAATTTCTCGCAGAGTTGGAGAATACTTTGGAGATTTAATCACTTCCTTAATCTATACTTATATAAACAAGAATGTCAATGGCGACGATCTTGTTCAGATTGAGTGAGAAACTTTAACTCAACCGGTCAACTCGTCTATTAATTCAAAATATATGAATCATTTTAAAAAAAAACACCTTCTTCAAGCCACCAGTTGGTCTTTAACATGTGATTATCTACTTTGAGTCAATAATGGGAAAGGCTCGAACTTTTAGTAAAATAAGCATTTGATCACTTCCCCACTACTAACACTTGTTCTTTCTACTTACCAGCGTAATTGTATTTCATCAATTCCCAACGGCAAACTTCCATCTCCATTTGTTGTTACCAGCAATAGATCACCTCATTTAAAGGTGCCAAACCTGGCAAGATCATACCCATACACTTTTTCTTTAACCTCTTGCTTAGATGTATTCTCCTGGCATCACTACGCGTTATAAAATTTAATTCAGAACAATATCCGGGAAGTACTACTAAGTCAAATTCGGCAACTCCATGGTGAATACTTCCGAAGATTCTTTTACTACCAAACATAGCAATTATTTTCACCAATATTAACTCCTTCTATAACATGAACCTTCTTAATCAGGTCGTCAAGCTTGAACACTTAGTATTTCCTTACAATATTGCTCGTGTTGTAAGCGATATACAAAATTGAGACTCCAGCGCAGTAATAAATTACTTATGGAAATTGCATCGAAGGAAAAGTCGTTGTCGGGTATGACAAGAATGTATACGGTCTTCGTGGAAATGACAAGTTGTGAGTATTTTCTTATAAGCAATTACGTAGAGGACAAATAATCTGAGAATTCACATTCCTCAATTTGACCTCGTAACGAGATCAAATTGTAATGAGGATGTCCTCGTCGTCAATGATCACGTTCTGGTGGCATGAATCTCTAAGAAGAGTAATGAGTTCGAAATTCTAAACAATGATAATCGGAAGAGACACATAGAATCTATAATCAAAACAAAATTAAGTTGAAAAGAAACGAAGTTAGTATTAAAACAAGGTAAACCAAACTTTTTGATTCTTAAAACAAAACATACACTGGAAAGGCATATGGACACCTATGTATCCGAAACTTATCCTAAACTCACTACAGGCCCACTGGACTTATGAAACGAAGATAACAACCAAATGCTCTGATACCAATAAAGGTTTGCATGAGGTAGATGCATTACATCGGAAGTCATCCACTACTACAGCTAGGATAACTTCCTTGTAATGTGCTAAATCACTCTCAACACCCACTTGATGGTAATATAGTAGGAGTTTGTGGCCAAGTGTGAATTCAGACTTGTACAAAAGTTCTGAGAATCTTCCAACATTCTCATAATCTGATACAACTATTTATCAAAAGTAGAGATCCCCTGCATATCAATGATCAGCCCGCAAAGACTTATCCAGACTCCACGAGTCCAATCACAGGTAAGAAGAATATGGTCAATAGTCTCTGAACCCTGTGCACAAATGGAAGAGCCCCCAGATTCTTTAGAGTTTCGTTATGGTTGTATAACAATTATAAGGGTCGCAAGTATCTAAATTGAAAGTTACAGATATCATTGAAGTTGAGGCTAAGTCGAAGCATGTTGGGTACACCAATAAAGGTTTGCATGAGGTAGATGCATTACATCGGAAGTCATCCACTGCTACAGCTAGGATAACTTCCTTGTAATGTGCTAAATCACTCTCAACACCCACTTAATGGTAATATAGTAGGAGTTTGTGGCCAAGTGTGAATTCGGACTTGTACAAAAGTTTGTGAATGTGATGGGAAGATCTGTAATAAGATTTGCAGTATTAATGATTGCAAGCAAATGGAGTTAACCAATGAATTGAAGAAGTGATGGGTAGCTTGGCTTGAAACGAGACAATGCTAAGTATGTTACAACTATCTCCTATGCCAACAAGTAATGACGGGCTACCAGAAGTCGAAGTGACTATTATCGAGCTTGAACTGAAAATGAGAGTTTGTTAATCAGTTGCTGGAAGTAATAAATGAATTTTGATGTGTTATGACCAAAGTGTTAGATTAAGATTTTCGAATCATATTTTGATTTTGAACTGAGAGTATGGTAACAAAGGGAAGTTGAATCCAATACTGAAATGAACCTTCGAAGGTTAATGAATATTATGTAAGTGTATGTTATGACCTTTCAAGAAAGAAGAATTGAAAGTTTGTTTTATTGGATTGTGAGCAATAATTACTATCGAAGTAGCAGTTGGATTCTGATAGTCGATTAGATTTGACATTTAAATTGGATCGACCGTATACTAGAGAATGAAAGGACATGGAATCTTGCAAAGTTTCTTATGGAGATTATTTGAAGAATAGATGTAGTCGAATGTGAGGTCTAAGAGTTACAGTTAGTAAAGTTATCTTTTCTGAATTCTTGTCATGAATAATTGTGACTCCGATTCATACAAGCCTTGAGCTCCTTTAACGTTTTTTTTTTAGATCTTACGAGATACTATCAAGGGTTTGTTTTAGAATTGTACGAGCAGGATTCATTCGAGTTATGGAAAATACATCAAGGAACCATTATAAGATTGAACATTCTCAAGGTTAAGCGAATGGTGATGGTAAAGATTGTTTGCGGAAGAATGAGGATTTACGAAATAATCTATGAACCAATAGAGGTGATACAAAGACAATGTTCTTATCAATTCGATGAATGGGTTATGAGCGGTTCTAAATTTCGCGGACGAAATTTTTTTGTAAGGCGGATAGAATTGTAATACCATAAAATATTTTTGGTATTAGAAATTAAACTAGAGAAGTGAGGGAGGAGAGGAAGTAAGGATCAAATTGAGTTCAATGAAAGCTTTGGGAGCAAATTGAGTAAACTAGCAATGTGTGGGGGGTCGAAGTACTATTTTACCAAGAGAAAATGACTTAAGTTTAAAACTATTTTCTCTTCTTCCTCCTACGAAAAAGTGATGAAGCTTTTATCTCTTTCTTTTCTACAAGCACTCTCCCCCTCTCTCTCCCTCTATATTTCCTTTCTCAAATCTTGAAGAAAACCTCCATGCAATTATGTCATTTTCTCCCTCTCTTCAAGCTCTCTCCAATCTAGCTTTTATTTTCAAATTTCAATGGTTATATGGGGCTAATCCGAATTTAATCTAGCATCAATGAACACTCGAGGATTCCCTATTCCAATTGATGTATAGTATTGGGAAGTTACATATTGTCTCTCCTAATGGGAAGATAAACGGCTCGATATTTAGGCAATGTAGCTGCATGCATTTGAGCCTAAAATGAACCCAAAGGCAATGGAGAATAGGAAGATTGCTAGAGATAAAGAAGAAGAAGAAGCCATTATAAGACTGTAATGATGAATAATCTTGCAAAGGCTTACACATTACTATTAACTAGTATTTTGCCACATGTTTCACACGTGGGACTGAAGTTTTGATTGCAATTCATTTTTTGTTACATATTGTGTGATATAATGTAATTGTTATTTTTAAAAAAAGATTAAATTATATAACACAAGTTAATAACACAAGTTATCAGATTTATAGTAATTAGTTAGTGAAAAGTTATATATTTTATGAAAAACACTATACGTGAACAAGAGACTTCAATAAATTTTCATTATGACTCAATTAGGTATCATTAACAATGGAGGCTATAAATTTATAATACACAGTTACAAAAAAGTATATGTAGTCATGAAAAATGCTTTACATTTACCAACAAAATCCAGTAACATTTAATTATAAGTAATCTTGGTAACATTAATCAATAATTGATGTAATCTAATTTATATTATTCAGTTACTGAAAAGCTATAATGGTTTTGAAAAAAAATATATTTGTAATAAATTCATAACTTTTCATTATACCATTTGTTAAATCATTTTGATACACGACATTTGATCGTTTTTTTCAAAAAAAAAAACGTATTTGAAATGAGCGTTTTCTCAATAACTGTCGCAACGTGCGGGTCCGAGGGACCCTGCCGTAACGACTTTGAAACTGATTGACTGGGAGTCGCCACTAATCTTTTTTATCTAGGTGTGATTAGCCACCTACCAATTTATTAAGTCTAATGAAATCCTAAACTTGGCGAAGGACACACTAAACCTAATAACACGGTCTTCTAACCAGAGTCTAATTTCGTGAGTCGGGTACGTGTGGGGAAGGATTAGCACCCCCACAACGCCCGTCAAAATGACGGCACTGACTAGAATAATATTAACAATGGGTTTCCATCATCGGTTGCTTTATTACTAAATTCTAAACTTGAAATATTTTTTTTGGTCTTTTTCTTGAGAAAATTAAACATTTTATTCAGAAACAATTATCAAAGAAAACCTGATTTTGCTTTGAAATTGAAATAAGAACATTGGGACTTTGAAAAAATGACCGAGACCCCCTCAATCAATCTTCGTTTATCCCTTAAACAAACGTCTCTTTTTTTTTTCTTTTTGCTTGAAAAGGAAATTTTAAGCAAAAAAGAAAGAAAAAAAACCTTAATAAAAGTTCCTTCTTTTTCTTTTACCTCTTTAATCTTTTTTTTTTTGAATTTCCATTTTTTTCCAATTTTTTTTGGATTTTATCATTTTAAAAAACTTTAAAGGAGACCAAAATTTTTAAAAGGCTCTTATTATAGGAAATTGAATTTAAGGAAAACTCTTTTTTTTTAATTTTGTTTTTTTCCTTTTTTTATTTTGGAATTAACTATATATTTACCTAATTAATCTCTAAATGCATGAATGCATGTGATGAATGAGATTTCCAATTAAATTCAATTACCGAAATTATACGAAGAACCCCTAGAGACACCGCCCACGCATTGGTTGGTATCTTTTCGGAAGTTCTAAGCCTAGGAGGGAAACGAACCGGAGAAGACATTGGATGTCAATCCGGAACGCCACCTCCATTACGGGAATAAATTTAATTTAGTCCCATGGATGACAATCAATATTTAACAATAAATTAAATATGCAATGCAAATGAGACTACACTAACCTCAGTAGTTAAAAAACTCAAATTTCTAATTTACTTGACCTAATATCTAATTCCTACAAATTATTGAAAATTAGAAACTAATGTACTATTTTACTAAACCTTAATTCCTACATATTATGGACAATTACAACCGATTAAATCCAAGCTCAAGTCAATTAATCCTAACTCTCACAGGTTATTATTAAGAATCTAATTTGGTCCAAATAACCTTAACTCTTGCTAAGTCCTAGTTTCCCTTTTATTTTTCTCTAAAAAAAAAATTCAATGACTAAGGTAGGAACTGATTAAAAAGAAAAAAAATTCAAATGCAAATACTTAAACACAAGATATATAACGTATAACATTTAAATGAAAAACATCAAAAATAATAAAAAAAGAAAAGGAAAAGATGTTGAGGGGCCAAATTGAAATGAATGCAAAAGTAAGGGGGATAACTAATAATTTTACCACTAAATTTGATTGGAGTTTCTCTTGGACTAAAACACGGTTTGGGCTTGTGTGGGGGCCGAATCCTCCACTTAATTGAAGCATTTCCTTCCTCTTGTCAAACTTTCACCTGATTCATTTTCTTTCCTTCAATTCCTAAAGGTCCCACTCTCCTTTTGAGTTCAAAATGCTCTCATTGTTCCTAGAAACACTGAATTTCCAGTTTTAAAGCCATAAAAGATCAAACTCTCCTTTTTCACATGAACAACCTTGAATATCTCATGAACTCTCAAGAGTCATTAAGAACACTTAACCAAAAACCACCAAAGACAGGTCCTAACCACCTCCCTTTTTTACTCCTAGACCCGAATCTAATCCTATATTCCCCAAGAAAATCCACCAATTCTCCTAGATCTGTACTTGAACAAACCAAAAATAAAACTCTCGATCTCCTTCTACAACCATCCAGTTGAGTCAAGCTTAAACCATGACCTCCATCTCTTTCCAACAAACCGAAATACCATGAAACCATACCACAAACAACCCTCTAAACCCCAAAAAGAGTGTAACCCGAAACCCCTTTTGCCTTGTGTTGCTTGTTTTTCTTCTTCTTGCTTGTTGGTGTCGTGTTTGTTTTTTTTTTTGTTTTGCAGGTCTCTTCAAATGGTTTTAAGGTTTTCAAGAGGCTTATATCTTTTATTGGTATTGATTTCTGCTGTGTTTGTATTTCTCTCTGGCCTTGGTTGTTTTTTTTGTTCAATTTTTGCAGGTTATTTTCTTGGAATTTTTTTCTGTCCTTGATCTTTCAAATTGGTTTTCCCCCCTCCTCTCTAGTGTAAAAAATGGTCATTTTATACTCATTGAAGCTCCAACAATTCTCCAAGAATTCAGATTTGATTTGTTTTGTGTGTTTGGTTGGGCAAAATCTTGGATTTTCAAACTTGTCAGTTAAATTTTCAACAATGCCCATACCCTGAAATTTCTGAAATTGGATCTGGCTTTTGAGTTTGATGGCTGACAGAAATCTTGGTTTTAGTCAGCATTTACAGTAACAAATCCGGTCACTTGCATTTTTTTTATTTTTTTAGACCTTTTTAATTAATTTTTCTTTTGTTTTCTGATTTTCCGATTTTTTTATTGCTTTTTTTTTTTGGTAATATATATATAATATACACATATACATATATATTAAAATAACAATAATAATAATACTAAGAGAAGAAATGATGAAGAAAAGGTCCAAATCAAACTTTAAAATGAGCTTGGCCCAAATCACTATCAAATGGCCCGAAACCAAAGGAGAAGTTGACCCATTTAGCCAAAAAGAAAAGAAAAGGCCCAAAGAAAAGGAAGTTGACCCATTTAGCCAAAAATAAAAGGAAAAGGCCAAAATGAAAGTGACATAGGCTTTAGGGTGGACAATGGACTATAGACTATGGGTTTAAAGGAAAATGGAAAGGACTATGGGCCTTTGAGTTGGAAAATGGACTTAAAAAGCTAAAGATCCCAAAACATGTCTTGATCATGGACCCAAAAAGGAAAATGAAATGACGGCCCAAGTGGGATGGATATGGAAATGGACTAGCCCATGGTAAAGGAAAATTTACTCAATATGAGGACTCCAAAAATTGGCCCGAGAAATTCAAGGACTATCAGAATGAGTTAGGCTTTTTGAGCATTGAGTGTCGATGAACAATGACTTAATTTCTTCAGACCAAAATTGGGTGTCTACAATAACAAATCATCAATTTCTTCAAAAAAAAAACTTTTTGTAAGCTTTTTTTTTCACTTTGATTATATGGAAACTTTTTTACTTTAAAAGGTTACTGAAAATACTTTCCACGAATTAAGTAGCCTTACATTCTTAATAATTTCAGTAACTTTTGTTTAAAAAAACAAATCAAGTTATCAGTAATTTTACTTGAAAGTTATTAATAAACTTTATATGATGTTATTGAAAAGTGGTTTTACCATTTTTTTTATCTAAAATTATTAAAAAGCTATAAAGATTATTTACAAAAATATGATGCTCTATGTAAAAACTCAATGGCCATATATCTTTAACAATATTAGTCATTACTCATGAATTTACCCATTTTTCATATAAGGTTTACCAAAGAAGTTATAAAGATTATAAAAAAAGTTATAATGTTATCAATAAAGTCAGCAATCTTATATTCTTAGTAATTACCTTATTAATGAATTTACCCAATTTTTTTAATTCCAGTGGTTATTAAAATGGTTCAAAACGTTATCAAATCGTTATATTATTATCAAGAAATAAGTAACCTTACATGCCTAGTAATTTTAGTAATCATTTTTAATAATGAATGTTACCAATTTTATTATTTAAGTTTACCAAAAAAACTATATATATATAAAAGCTATTAAAATGTTATAATAATATGAAGAAATTTAGTAATCTTACATATTTAGTAATTTTAGGGGCCTTTCATCAATAATGAACGTTACCAATTTTTTTATCTAATTAAAGGTTACAAAAAATGATTTTGAGGTTATTATAACAATTGTAATGCTATCAATAAATTGAATAACCTTACATCCTTAGCAACTTTAGTAAACTTTCAACAATTTGAAAGTTTGCATTTCTTTTTAATCTAAGTTTACAAAAAAGAAAAAAAAAAGAAGAAGAAAACTTATGATAATGATAAAAAAAGGTATAGTACCACGAGTTAATCCAAAAACCTTACATTTGTAGTTAATTTGATTATCGAGCTTCTTATTTACGGTTACTTAAATTATAATGTATCAATCTTTTTTTAAAAGTTTTTAACATAATTATTGGTGCCCTAAACTCTGACGCGCGGCGAAACGTGTTCATTCCAGAAACACAAATAAACTCAGAGATAGATAATTGATAAAATTAATAGAATGATTTATTGACCTCAAATTTAGGGTTTACAACCTTTAAATAGTCTCAAGAAATAACGAAAATTAATGAAAAAAAAAAGCCCAAACAACAAAAGCGATAAAAACTAAAAGTGGCGACAGAAAATTGTAACAGCCTTTTCAGGCCCTAAACGATGGCTTGAACAGCAACATTGTCCATCACGTCGTAGTCGACTCAAAACCCTTTTTGAAAAGGTATTACAGGTCCCGTAACTCCTTACAGTTTGAAAGTTATGCCTGTTTGAAGTTGGCCCACCAGTCTAGACCTCAAGCCCAAAATTCAAATCGTTATGCACCCTTCTGTTTGGACTTTTGACGATCCAAACGACCAATGATATGCCTATCTCATCTGCATCACCTTTTATCCCTTACCTTCTAAAAAAGGGACCCTTACCTTTTGTTTTGGAACACTTTACCCTCTTAGTTTTCAAATTTGGGACAATTTGCCCCAAATTGACGAAAAATAGCAACGACCATGTTACATTGCTGACGTAATTCATGGACAATAGTGGCATAATGGCACAAAACTTATGTTTTATTTGCATAATTTATGGACAATTTGCACCCAATTGTACGAAAAGATTGATGTCGCCAATTAAAATTTATATTTTTCGTGGACAACTTGTACCCCAATTGAACGGCTCGGTCGACCTTTTCGTCCAATAATTAGGGTGCATGTTGTCCATAAGTTATAGTTTAGGGTGCACATTGTCCAAATTAATGGCTGCAAATTGCCCATTTGCTTGTAGTTTAGGGTGCAAATTGTGCATTAAGTCATATATGTAGTTTCATGAAAATCACACTGTTACTTTTAAATGGAAATTTAAGATTTTATCAATAATTTTGAAATTTGTTTTCTAGTAAAAAAAAAAGAAGGCAGGAGCAAAAATAAGCCAAGGTTTAAAATTAAAAATATGTTGATATATTAAATTAAATATTAAACCTTAAATGTTAATAAAGATTAGTCAAAAAGTTTTAAAGGTTTTTATAAAAAGGATGATAATGGTTTATCAACAAATTAAGTAAGTTTAAATCCTTAACAACTTAAATAACTTTTTTATCATGGTTGTCAATTTTCTAATTTAAAGTTACTAAAAGAGTTGTAGTCGTTATTAAAAAAATGGTATATTATTATCAACTAATTTTATAACCTTACATTATAATAATATTTACTACTAATTTTTTTATTTAAGATTATAAAACATGTACATTAAATGTTATATAATGTTATAATAGTATTAAGAAATAATAATTAACCTTACATGCTTAATAATATTTGTAACATTTTATCAATAAGGTTACAAATTTAATTATTGTTTACATTTACATTAAAAGCTACATAAGTTATTAAAAATGTTATTGTCACGCCCCGACCCAAAAGTCAAGCACAGACAACCACCGTGTTACCTCGAAACACGTGTCGACCGGTCACGTGAATCAAGACTCCACGAAGCGTCAATATCAGACCAAAAACAAAATAATAGAAATAGAGTATAAACTTTGAAATAATAACAGTTTCCATATTAGAGTCAAGCGGAAATATCAAACCGAGAAGAGTAATAAATATGTTCCAACATTTAAATCGAAAACAAATATCAAGTGGAAAAACAACAGTCTAGAAGTGAGAATAAACAATGAAGAGAAAGATAACGAGGAACAAACACGACTGCCAGTGGGACCCGATACGTAGTGAGATGTGCCTCTAACAGCAGGATCACAGCCTACGCCACCAACTCAATCGTCAAAGGAAATGCTGAGCCCTAACTACCCTGAAAACACAACATGAAATTGAGGGGTGAGTACACGAATGTACCCCGTGAGTGAGCCACCCTCAAAAGAGGACCCGAGAGGGTGGGGTGCACTCACAACCAAAACAGTAAATAAAACAATTATAACGAAACAGATCAGTGATATCAAAACCATGTATCGTAATCCAAATATTGCTTT